>KK116780.1:377419-427761 GCA_000611955.2 Stegodyphus mimosarum
TTCCCTCTCCCAGACGTGAATTAATTACGAAATTCAGCGTTTCGTAAATATTTCAAACAGGGCTTAAATTTATCCAGACCCTAATGCCTATCTCCAGTATGTCTAATTTCAGCCGGGGAGCATAGGGAGCCTTAAATAAGGCAAGCTCGGGTGCTTTCTTGCATGAATGAATGGCAATGTTAATAGAAAATTCTATTAATATTGCGGCAGTTTATTAAGCAGTTATTAAAACTGCTATATGTATTAGATACTGATATCTCACTTTGCCTTGGGAAGAGCAAACATAAGCGGGAAAACTTGAACTACTGAAAAAGAAAAATCCTACATCGAAATGGGACTTTGCAAGAAGCGTTTTTATGGGCTTTTTCATCGGGACTTATAAAGACTAGAGTAAAAAATAAGGAAGCAATTTTATCTGATAGCGAAAATTATTTTTTAAAATACTTACCTCTGTCTTAGCCTTAGTACACATTCACTTATTTTATATTTGTTTACCTATTAATTTATTCCTTTTATGTTTGTTTTATTATTTCATTTGATTTTGATGATACTCTTCTTAATTTTTTATTTACTCATTTTCACTTGTCTCGTTACTTTATTTAATTTTTATGATATTTCCACTTAATTTTTGTCCATTTCGTTCATTTAACTTACGTTATTAACATTTTTATTTAATTTTAACTATATGGTATTTATTGTTTAATTAACTTTTATTTTGCTTATTAGTCCAAAGGTATTTGAATCCTGAAGGACTATTACTTTCGTTTTGGCATTTTGCGTCGTTTCACTTTTCAATTTACTGCTTATTTTATTTTATTTTTATTTATTATTTTATTTTGACGTAGCTTTCTCTTCAAAAATTGTCTGCGTTGCACGGGAAAACAAAAAGGAATTTTAATTGCAATTCTAAATAAATAGCCAAATAAATGTGAAATTCGTAACAATATTCTCTAAAACTTTAACGAATTTTTCATTAACAAACTCAAAGATTTCAAAGCCAGCAATACCAACGTTGTACAGAAAAACATTTTTATCTCCAGCGCGTGAGTGTGTGTACCGAAATTTCTAAAGATATGCTCAATTTAAAATTATTTTGCGATATTGCTGTTGAACTGAATTTTATGGTTCAAGTGCGAAGAACGTGGTATTTAATAAATAAAGGTAACACACAAAATGTTAAATAAACACCCCTTTGGACGTAATTAAAATCTGAAACCTTTCAGATTTTTTTTATTTTCTTTAACTCCTCCCGACGGCTTTTACTTCTGCCATTTACAGGGATATTTTACTGCAACGACATTTATGCTGGTTAATTTCAAGTGCAGGTAGATGTAGAAAACAGTGACTCCCAATTTACTTACATTTGAGATGTAAAATATTTCAGATCTAAAAGTAAGAATCATCTAAGTTTTAACATCATCAGTTGTCGCTACCTGTTTTATAAAATTTTTAATGCAGAGGATGAAATATTCACGAAGAAAATTTATTTAAAAGTATTTAAGAATGTCTACGTTCTTTAATTAGGTGTAACTCTCAAATAAAATTCTAAAATTCCAAATTCGTAAATTTTATCCTGAAATGGGATTCAAAAGTAGGATGCGTATTTTCTAGCAGTTATTTTAAAACTGATTGGTTAGAGGATGTATAATTACGAAAAACATGAAGAGTCTCACTCGTTTTGGTAACATACACTAAGTCAAAACTCTAAGTATAACTAAGCGACTTATCGGTATGTCTAGAAGCGTATGAAGGGTGTAAAAGACCCTTTTATTAAGAACTCAAATAGTTGAACAGAAGGCACTCTCGATGCTTTCAAATCAGGCAGCATTTATGGCGTAAACTCGAAAAGTAGAATTAAAACTTAGTTAGCCAAAGGCTACACAAAAATATTAAACGGGCAAGTTGACTCTACCCTACACCTGCGTGACAGTACTATTTGCAAGAATAAAGCAATGCCGTAGACAGGAATGATATCAACAAGTAGACTATCAACTTGTAACTTGGCTTTCAGCAAGCGGAACACGCTCTGATTAAAGCTCTCTCAAATTCTTTCTTAAATACGCGCTAGCTAAAACTGGTCTGGCAAGAAGATGGTAAGGGAGTAGTGATAGTAAAATTTCGGAACATAAAATATCTGGTTAATTAAAATAAATACCTTACATTTTTTCCCTGCCAGAATTTAAATAATTGCAACGAAAGTCTTTAATGTCCTTATTAATATCTTAAAATTTAACTAACCGTGAGCCAGCTTCTTACAAACAAAATACCTTACAAGTAGTTATAAAATAAATGTTACACCTTCAACCTTGCAATCACAACAGCAGCTGATCTCCTTCCAGTCATCTGGAAGAAAACATATTACAGCAAAAGTGATTACAAAAAGCACATCAATTTCTGTTCAAATTACTTGACCTGAATTTTCCATTTCAAATTTATCAGAACTTTTATACATTTTCGTTCATTCTAGCCCCACTACTCTCCAGTAAAATGCACTGAGATGTATGAGCAAGTGTCATTTGTATAAGTGGTACAACACTACCAGCTAACCTGCATCCCATACGTTAGTAACTTGGACACACTAAACTTCAAAATCACTTTAATTTCAAAACTGCGCATAATGTGCTAAAAAACAGGTGATTAAACTTTTGTGTCAGCTGGCGAGACTACCCTTTAATTTCATGCATACCACTAGCTTTTACTTTTAACTTAATTTTCTGTTATTGTGCTAGCTTACATTTAAACATTTATTTACATTACAAAATTTTATTTCTTACAATTATGCAAGCGTTTACACATATATGTACAGAAATTTTAACGTTTGAAATACTAAATTATTAAACATACTACTACATCAAACATTTACAATACATTATATTAAGGAAATTCAGTTTAAATTTTACACAATATGTACATAAGTTTGCTTAAAGTTACTTTATAATTTCGCCAAAATTTCCTCGACATCAGTCTCTTGAACTGAAACAGAATTTTTATTTCTAACTAACTTAAAATCAGCGCGAATAAATGTGTACTTAATTTCAGTGATTTTTGCTACTTAACAATAATTGAAATGACCTCGCTTGAGGGAAAATTTAGAATAAATAGCAACTGTTGCAATTTTCTGTGTAAAATAGGAACCGAGTCTGCGAAGAAAATAAATTTCACTTAAAATTAATAAAGAAACAACCTTGTATTTGGCATAGATTAAGAGAATCGATTTCGAAGGCAAACAGGTACCTCTTCATCAAAAGCAAAGAAATCTGCAAGACTGGAGCCGGCGTAACTGTCCTAGTTATACCCTACTGCAGTAAAGAAAAAGGAAGGTAACGCCATCTGTTGGCAAAATTAGGAACGAAAATTGAAAAACTAAGTTAATGGAATTTTAAAAGCGTTAGAAGGGGCTGGATAGGACGTAAAGTCATTAACTAAACAAGCTAAATCTTTATGAGTGTAAAAAGCTTCAAGAAAATCTAATTCGCTGATGGAAGAAGCTATTTCAATCCTTTTTGCAGGCTCAAAATCAAAATTATGATTAAATTTGCAACTATGATTAGCTACCGAAGACTTGTTAATTTCGCCTTTTCGGACATAAGAAAATTTATAGAAGGTTGTTTCTTTACTAATTTTAAGCTTCACTTTGGAGTGTTTCTCTTCTGATTTCAATTTAACTAATCCTTTTTTTTTTTTTTGCACTCTACCACTCATTGGCAACAAAGTCATCCCACGAGCTGTACAGGTTCACTTGCTGAATCCGCAGTTTTCTCTGGAGATGTGTCTCATCATCTGATTGAATTAACCGTTTTTTTTTCTGGGCTTTTTCTCGGAATCTTCCAATTCTTTCACTTGGTTCAGGAAATTATGAATCCGCGGCCCGCTTCGTAGGCAGTGGATTTTCCCTTTGAACGCTGTCTCCGCTTGATCTCTTGTCGGGAACTTAGATGGACCGAATAGATGGAAATTTCGCCCCCTCCTCAGCTGAAGTGAATCCTGCTCCTCAGGCCAATTCCGCTGTATGATTTGTTGTACAGAACCGTTGTTGAATTTTGTAGTCTAAACTTGAATTCTTGCTCGATCCCAGAGCTTGCGCTGGCTGTCCATCACTTGCTTGTTGTATCACCTGGAAAGTCGAGCTTTCCTTCGCCGTCTTGGAATTTTGAAACTTGTTAATCCTAGCACTTGTTACTATTGGAGCTTATGCCTTTTTGGAGATCATCCCTTGAATGCTTTGCAGTCTCTCTTTTTTTTCCAGAGACTTGTGCTTGTTACAGCTGGAACATTGCCGCTAGTACTTGTTGGCACTGTTTTACTGGTATTCAGTGGCTTCTGCAAAGTATTTTTAAGCACAGGCATGTCAGCACGCTCATAGCAGCTCTTCACTGGGTCTGTGTTAGCCACTACTTGATAACCTTTTTTATTCTTTATTAACTATGTGACTTCTTCCCGTATATGTTCAATTACGTGCTCCTTCAAATTTTCACGTGGTTCAAATTTTCAAATACGTGGTCCTTCAAATTTGAAGGACACATGGTCCTTCAAATTTTCAGTAGAACTTTCCCACTTTGTCTTCTGTTGCACATGATAACGAATGTGTTCTTTGTAAGTAAGGTTTACTTCTCATCTTGAAATCATAGTCTGTTCGTTTTCTAACATAATATAATTCCTGTTTATTTCTTGCCACATCGGAATTTTTAATAGTCTCGTCTACTAATTTTTGGATATCAGCCATTTTAAATTCTCGTGCCTTTTTCTGAATAAAAAATAATTTATCCAGCGGGGCAATCAATTTTCTTCCAAAAAGTAATTCTCCCCGTGTTTTCTCTATTGTGGCACGTTTGGTGGATCTTAAAGCAAATGCTAAGTCATTAAATCAGTCATCCTAGCTCTTATGATAGTTCTACACATAACAAAGAATAATCGTAATTAGATTCTCATTATCCGCTTATTTGATTGCGACCGATAAAGTACCATTTTCAAATACCGTATGCTACGCCCTGCACACAGTCCCTCAAATCCATACTGCTGCAAAAAAATCTATGCGCCCGAAAAGAGTTGAGTTACAACTACAAAACTCGGCAGCAGTATAATGTTCGAGTAGATAAATAAATTATTAAAAACCGAGGGGAAAGCGTTTTATTTACGGGTAGCAATACAAAGAATATAAAAATCAATAGATGATAAAGCCACTTCCGATAAAGCCGATACTCGGTTGGGCATGGAGTCTATAAAGTTGACTATGTCCCTCTGCAGTGGATTATGCCACAAATGGCAGAAATGGTCAGCGAGTTGGGGCGCATTTGTACACGACTTAATTTGCCTCTCCAATATGTCCCAAACTTCTTTGAAAGGTGACAGGTCTGGAGATCTGGCAGGCCAACAAAAGATATTGGTCGGAAAGTCGTACTCTATGTGGCCGAGATTGTCCTGCTGGAAAACAGAATTTGGACGACCTCCTAGTATAGGCAGTAAGATCGGGTGCAAAACGTCGTCAACATACCTACGAGCAGTCGGAGTACCTCGCAGCACGGCAAATAGTGAACGGCTGTCTAAACTGTTCGCTCCGCAGACTGTCACATTCTACGTTCTGGCTGTTTGCCGCTCGGTAACAAATGGTACATTGAACCGCTTACTTCTCCGACTCCAGATAGGTATGCGGTGATCATCAGCTTTGAGAGAAAAGCGTGATTCGTCGCTGAGATCACATTTCTCAAGTCGGACATTGTCCAGCTTGAGCGAGGACGGCACCATGCAAGACGATACTGCTTATTGTGGAGTGTCAATGGCAAGCGTCAAAATGGACGTTGAGATCTGAGCTAAGCGTCACCTAGTGTTCTGTGAATCATATCCATGGATATCCCGAGATCCTTGCTATCTGTTAAATGGCGTTGAATCGATGATATGCCCAGTTGTTGGTGCAGATGTGGCAGCTCTTCTAATTGCTCGATTATCTCGAACACTGGTGGCCCGGGGACCCTTCGCTGAAACACTGGTTTCAGCAACGGGAAGATAAACAAACTCGCGAGTTCGTTGTACCGTTTACCTTATTCCAAGATAGCCTGAAATTGGTGAATCATGCAGTTCTTGTAAAACGCTTAAACTTGATGGGATAACGCTTGTAAAACGCTTAACTATCTTTTTCATTAACATCTTTTGCATAAAATAAGAGGTTGACTACTACTTCATAATTGGAGTCTCTCTTCATATTTGCCGTAATGCTCTGATGCTTAAAATGGTCAGGAGTTTTTAGATAAGCATAAATGGCTTTAAATTCGGGTTCCATTGGAATTCAGCAATAATAGTTTTCCGAGAAACAAGCATTTTTGCCGTAAGCCTAACAGATTTTATTGCATTCCCTTCCTTATCTAATTTTACACCTGATATTGCATCCGCCACTACATTTTCCTCCCCAGGTGTATGTTTAATGATTAGGTTGAATTCCTGAAGTTTAAGGGCCTATCTAATCAGTTTTGGCGATAAATTCTTTCGTGAGTACAAACGATCTACAGCCGCATGCTCGGCATAAATCGTAACAGAAACTTTCCCAAAATATACTCTAAATTTGTGCACTGCTAACAAAACTGCTAGTGTTTCTCTTTCTGTTTTCTAGGCTCAGCTATTTTAGGGAAATCCTTTAATAAAAGTCCTATGATATGAGCACATGCCTAAGAATGAAGATAACGTCTTTGCATTATTAGGTGGATGGTAATAGCTATTATTTTTAACTTCCTAGTTCAGTTCCGGTTTCCGACATCTTATATCCTGAATAACAATGTTCCATCGCCGCGAGCTTGCACATTGAGGCATTTACTTTTAGTTATGCTTCATTTAAAAGCGAAAACACTTCGTGC
The DNA here is from genome assembly GCA_000611955.2 of Stegodyphus mimosarum. Classification (NCBI taxonomy): domain Eukaryota; kingdom Metazoa; phylum Arthropoda; class Arachnida; order Araneae; family Eresidae; genus Stegodyphus; species Stegodyphus mimosarum. The sequence continues at coordinate 384,262 of KK116780.1, forward strand.
GAGTCTTTAATGCGTTTGTCAATGTTCTCACTAGTAGTTATTATGTCATATAAATAAATATAAATGTGCTTTTACTTAGGACCCGTCTCCAAATTATGTCCATGTCCCTTTGAAAGGTCGTAGGAACTCCGTGTAAGTCGAACTGAGCATTCTTAGAAGGGTATAAACGCCTGACTTTGTGATAAATGCGGTTTTTGGAACGTTTTCTGGTTTCACTCCAATTTGAAAGTATCCTGAAGCCAGATCTAGAGTAGTCATATATTTCGTAGTTTTAATTTTGTGAATATTTCTTCAATTATGGGAAGGGGATAGATAGGATATTTTGTGGCTTCATTAAATTTCCTATAGTCAGTTGCGAATCACCACGCTTTAAAATCTGTGTATGGAAGATTATTTTGCTTCCGAGATAGAATGGCTAGGCTAGAGTAAGAAACTACATATCGGAATTATAATTTTATTTCTTAGCATCTGTTGTATATAAGCTCTTACAATTTGTTCTTTAATTTTATGGTAAAAATAGCGCTTTGCTCTTACAGGGGAAGAGCTTCCGGTGTAGATACTATCGCACATTATCTGCGTATGACCTGGTTTATCATCGAACAAGGTAGAACATTCACTTACCAATTTCTCGAATTTCAGTCTATCTCTTGTCGATCTCCCGGGGATGTGCTTCCTCTTCCTCCACCTCCTTCATGTCCAGCTGCAATATGATCTCCTGAAAATTTATTTTCGCCCCACCGATTCAAAAAGTTCTTTCCTAGAATTTCTTGAGCTTGGAGATTTCTAATGAAGAACACCCCGTTTTGTTCCTCATTTTTAATTTCAAAGCGTAACGCAGTTTTCTGTAACACTGCTTGCTCTGCGCTGCAATGAATTTTGCTCGAGCAGGGCAAAACAACCTACGCCTTCTTAAGTACTTCCGGAGAAAAATTTCCGACAGAAAATTGTACTGAGCTCCAGTGTCTAAAAATGCATCCGCAGAGAAATAATTCGCAATACTTGTAGTACTGCCAAGGCCAGACTTTTTACCACTATTGTACACGTTTACGCTATTACCTTGTTTTAAAGGACTTCATCGTGTGGATTTGGTGCATTAATTTATCTTCCTGATTTAGTCATGAATATGATCTTGTCATTACTTTGTTGCATCAATTCATTTTAACTTGTGTTTGGCGCAGTATAACTGTTCTTGGTTTTGCGCCATAATTTCACTCACTCACTTTACCACTATTGTATTTAATTGAATTTCATTTTATTTTCCATGTTTTCTCTTTATCTGTTCATTTTGGCAGCTGCCATTCGAGGCTCAATATTTTTACGTATTTCCAAAACGTTTGTTCTCGTCGAACTGCGGCCTTCGCTGGCCTAAAAATTTGGCCATTCGATCTCTGGCCATATCCTGTCTTACGTGTATTTTCCGTTACCCATCTGCTTTCGTATTTCAGGCCGAGTTCAAACAACATTTCGAATGTCATTGGATTTCTTAATTTAGAGAGTATTTGAGGCAGAACCTAGGTAAAGTGACTTATATTACTTCTTCGTCAGGCCTTTTGCCGTACAACAAAGTAAGAATTTGAATTTTCTGCTACAAGAAATAAGCCAATTCTTTGACTTCAGACTGGTATTTAGTGAAACGTTCTGCCTCTAATTTGGCTTCTAATATATTTTTTACAACGCAGAACGCTTTGACGAATGCAATTTGAAATATTTGGAATTTGCGGGAGTCGCTTCTTGGATCACCCAACACAAATTTGCCAATGCATTTACACCAATTTAAAGCCTGTCTTCTTAACGGGACAGCTGCTATTGTGACTTTTTGAACTTCTGGTTCTGGATATACTACGGATTGCGAATTTAACTGTTCAAGAAAATTGGTTACCGAGGTTTTCCCATCGAAAGGCACTGCGGGTTTCACAGAGCAAAGAGAAACGTATGAAGGGTATGAAAGGCCCTTTCATTAAGAACTCAAAGTGTTGAACAGAAGGCACTCTTGAGGCTTACAAACCAACCAGCATTTATGGCGTAAACTGAAAAAGGAGAATTTTAAATTAAAATTTAGTTAGCTAAAGGCTTCACAGAAAAATTAAACTCTAACCTACAGCGGAGTGACAACATTATTTGCAAGATTAAAGCAACGCCGTAGACAAAAATGTTATCGTAGAATATCAACTAATAACGTGGCCTTGAGTAGGAATAACGCCCTCTAACTAAAACAATCTCAAACCCTCACTTAAATACGCGCGAGCCACTATTTGCATTCTGGCAGGAAAACAGAAACGGAGAAGTAACAGTAAAGTTGAGAATAAAAATAACTCGTTAATTAAAATAAATACCTTGCAAACTTCTGCAAGTAACTATCGAGTTCAGTTAATGGTAATCCACACAGATGTTAAAGAATAATATAAGCGATGTACTGCTCTGTTTTTTTCTACAGTCTTCTGCACATAAAAGTAGACAGAAGTAAATGGAAAGGTAATTAGCGGCTAGATGTTCCGCTTGCGTAGTTTGTACATTTTGGCAAATTTCTATTTTGACAATGCAATAAATGATGGATGAATTATTTACAGAAAAGCTGTATCCTAAAGGTACTAAAGTGGACTCATATTCGTTTTGTACGTGGGAAAAGCTCACGAAAGTGTCCATGCAGCTAGCCCGTTCCTCGAAATTAAGCACAGGTTTGCGATCTTACCAGTCGGGGATTGATGGACCAACAAATGATGGAATTAATTAATTTTCGCTTTGAAACTTCATCTAATTAATAAAGGTAGTTGAGTATCGGTGCCCAAATTTGGGTTAATTGGAATCTTCACAGTTGAAGTAATTTCTTTTTTCTCTAATCCAACGCCAGGAAACTTGCTGGACAAGGGTAGTAAGCAACCGTCCTCAGCCGGCGGATGTGACGTCACAGAAAAGAGGCTTGGTCTTCGCCATCTTGAAACACGTTACAATCGAAAGCCACGACGATTTTCAATTTCAAATTTGGGAAATGATACGAAAAAGAAAACAATAAAAAGATATACTTGTAAAGTAAAAAAGAGAAATTTAAAAATGTGTGAAAAATCTTACATTTGTATTTATTACGTGTTTCGCCATTTGGCATTATACGGAAAGGGAAGAATTCCTCGTGCAGTACTATTTAAAAGAAATTGGCTCGCAGTCATGTTACACGTTAGGGAAAACCACGAAAACGCCAGCCCATTCCCCGGGACTCGAGCCCCGGACCGACTACCAGTGTTAAGTGGATTTTAGTGCTTGGCCGCTGGTGAACCAAATCCTACATTTAAAACAGCACAAAATAAACTTAAAGTAATGATTTAGAAAGCCAAAATAAATCTATATCCACCTCAAGAAACAAACACAATGACTGGCTGAAACAGAAAAGTTATATTATTAGCGAGATGGGGATTATTCTTTATGAAATGATTCGCTCTCCGTCGCAGAAGCATAAAGTTGTGAAACGGTTTGAACACGTTGGAGAAGGCTTGCGCATGCGCAGTCCTCCAGCCTAGTGGCGTCATGGCTGTTTTCCCTGCTGCGCTTTTCTCATGCAAGAAGTTGAAGTTTCGAATCCCAGTTTTTTAAAATCCATGGGAAAGGCATAGTTATTAAAATAGGTAACGAAATCAATTAAAATAATTACAGATTAAACAATTAAAAATATTAAAAGAAAATCACTTAAATTTGAAGTCATTCCAAACACGTGATTCAAGAGGTCGTTGCCACAAAAAACGAAAAGAAATCGTCTTTGCCACAAAATAAATCTTAGAAAAATATGATGTCTTTACAAGTATATCTTTTTATTGTTTTCTTTTTCGTATCATTTCCCAAATTTGAAATTTGGAATTTGTTTTATTATCTATTTCATATTTTGTAAAATTTTAACGAATTTTTGATTAACAAATTTAACGATTTCAAAGCGAGCAATGGCAACACTGTACGAAAAAGAAACATTTTTTATTTTTTTATCTCCAGCGCGGGAGTCTGTGTATCGGAAATTCTAAAGATATGCTCATTTTTAAATTAATTTTTTTTGCGATAATGTTGTTGAACTGAATTTTATGGTTTAATTGAGAAGAACATGATATTTAATAAATAAAGGTAACACACAAAAGTTAATAAAACGCTCCTTTGGGCGTAATGTAAAATCTGGAAGCTTTCATTTTTTTTTTCTTTCGTTCTTTATTTTTCTTCGAAAGCAAATTTTAGTATTTTTCTTTTTACTTTTCTCTTTTTTCATTTACGCAAATGTACTTTTTTATACTTTTAATTTTTTTTTCTTCTAACATTTTTATTTTATGCTTAACATTTTTTTCCATGTTTTAAGTACTTATTTCCATTACATTTCCATTTCTACGAAAGTAAACTTACATATATTTCTTTGTCTGCGAAGTTTAAACTAGGATTTACATGCATATCTTTTCCATCTGCAGACCTTCAACAATCATATTTTTTGTAACTTAAAGTCGACTTAAACCGATACGTACAATGTTCATTCTGTATAGTATAGTTGCAACATTACATTTCTTACTTTTTATGATACTAAGATTTAATAGGAGATACATAGAACTTTCTCTTTTAATGTACCGTACTAAGTACTGCTGTATTAACATTTTGAAACACCTTGCGGCGGATCATACAGAGATGAGAAAATCGTGTGTGCGGTCCCCGAAAATCACTAATTCCAAGCTTTTATGACGTGTCAGATGAGATGGTCTGACATCTCAGACGGAATAATTTGTTCACTTCACGACTAGTGTCAAGATATTTTAGCGTTCTGCAACGTGTCTGTCGTCAAGCCTCTCGATTTCGGAAGGGCTGAAGAACCAATGATTTTGTTTGAACTCTGATTTTCAGGTATGACGAATCAGAGGATATAAAATACTACTGAACAATTAAGGACGCGTGGGTAATTCAATCTGAAGATTTGTTTCAAATCAAAGGTTCACCAAGCTATGTTTATGCAAAACATCACGAATTCTCTCTTTTACTCATCTTACTTTTATTCAAAGGATTCACCAAACTGTGTCTAGCAAATGTAAATTTTTTTTCTGTTTATATATTTTTCCTTATGTTTAACTTTTATCCTACTTTTAAAACATATTCATGTTACATTTCTAATTCCTTTTCCCGAAAAATAAATACAAATTTGCACAAATTTCTTTATTATAAAATCTATTACCTTCAAAAAAAATATTATAATGATGGCATAAATCTTCTTAAACCAATGCGTATCCATTTCTACCCATTTTATTGAAATACATACCATAATATTTCATTACTTTACGCTATAAACATTAACGCGAATGTACTCGGAACGCTCTCTTTTATTTAGCAGGAACACTGATTTATATAACTAGCGCAAATTAACTCTTTGAAACATTTACAAAAACTTCTGCAGTGAACAAGAAACTCGAGAAGGAAATTCTAAGATTAGAAAAGAAATTTCTAGAACCTTCTTCCTCTTTAAACAACAAATCGGCTCAGTCTTCCCTCACTGACGGTCGATCTAATGCTACTATAAGAAACATCCCGATTCACCGTCTCCTTCCGTAATTACGTTTTCGCCATACACCGGAATGTCTTCATGGAATGTATGCAAAACGCAATCTGAAATAATTTCGCAGGCAAATCAGTAAGACCCCGTCAGCAAAGCGCTAACATTAGCTGCCTGTTTACGAAAACATGCTACTGAGATCTTACAGACAATTCCAGTCGGAAAAACATTCGTGTGTTGACACCTTAGTTAATGCGTTTTGAATTTCTGCGTAGAAAAACACATCTCAAGAATTACCACTTACTGCAGCTTAAGATCCGAGAACAGAAGGCAATAGAAACCCTTTAAGAACTGGAGACTGACATCGAAAAATTAACGCAGCTGTCATATCCAGACTGGCGGGCGAGAAACTAAAGCCACATTAGGTCTCTAGTCTTTACTGAAAACTAATCGGGATGCCAGTATACAACAAGCACTACAGATACCTGACATAAGGATCTGACGAGAGTTCTAGTGTCTGTGAATAAAGTAAAGACTTACAGGAAGCCAATAGAAAGCTCCTCGGCCTGTCTGGGTATCAACAGTATGAAGGACACTGTGTTGAAAGCGAAGGCAAAGCTTTCGAAACGATTGGAGGCGATGGAAGCATCAAGATGAAATGGAAGAGTAATAAAGTGAAATGCTAGGCATGTAATAGAGAAGGACACTTGCGGAAACAATGCCGTACACCTATAGCTCAAACGATTCAAGGGAGCCGTAATAATGGAATAAAGTGCTGGAGGTGTGGTAATGAAAAATATTTACGAAGACAATGTCCTGTGATTAAGGAACTAAGTAAAAATCATATTAAGTAGCGGAAATTACTGAAAGCAAAGACCTTAGCTATCGATGTCCCACAGATATTTTCAGTTCATGCTGGAAATCAAGGATTCTGTGTTGATGGAGAAATGAAGGGATCTCTCTGCCGGACAGTAGACAGCGAACTCGACGTGACTATTCTCAGAGCTGGTATAGGCTGCCGTTTGAACAAGCACCTGATGTATGCGGTTCCATCCTTAAATCTATACTCCGTATAAGGAGAGAAAAATGTCAGTGCACGGAAAAATAAATGGACACACTAAGTTCTTATCCTATTTATATGAGCACACAGTCTATGTGTCTGATATAACAGATCCACGCATCCTCGGGCTTAACATTTTAAAGAAATATAGATTTTGCTTATAAATAAGAATGATAATTTAAAAATACATTAAAAGTAATGAATTGTACGCATCTAATAAAGAAATATCGATGTTTGGAGTGAATGAAACTGACATGAGCTACTACAGATCAATATCTCACGAGCGGTACAGTGCAAACTCTTGAGAAACTGCGTGTGGGAATTACTGAAATTTCTAAGAAAAATGCACATTCGAGGAAATTTTTAATTGCGGCTTCCTTAGTGGACTAACAAATAAAAATGCGTGAACCTGAGTTTCCAGAATAATTGACAGACCATGTACATTTACGAAAGGACATGACATATCTTCGTACTTCCTTGTGACAAGTATTGTGCGAAGTTCCGCCGGTCAGAGACAGAGGCCATTTGAATTAAAACATTCAACTGCAACTAAGAGTTAAACGCTTATCATACTAAAACTTCAAGTCGTTTAATAAAAAAATTTAAAGATGCCTTATCAATTCCATCTAATAACGTAGGTCGCATAAATGTGACGCTACACCAGATCGACGCTGGAAGCTACTCAACTATCAGGTAAGATTCTCGGCGTCTTCCTTTCGCAAATCAGAAGGAAAATTGAAAAACTTCTGAAGGTAATTCAGGACAATGTCATTATTGAGCCTTCACCTTGTCCTTCGACATCACCTATCGTCTTAGTTAGGAAAAAAACGACTAAAGTAACTTTCTTGTAAAAAACGACAGTTACCGTTTGCCTCAGACACGTTAGCAGGAAATAAATTGTTTTCCTCTTTGAAATTGGAGTGTAAATACTAGCAAATGTAAATATATTCTAAGGACTGGGAGAAGACTGTATTTACTACCGGTTAAAGACTCTGACAGTTTAAAGTAATGTCTTTTGGGAGAAGCTAATTTAGAGCTCGTTCTTTTAAAATGTAAATTATTTCGTCCAAAAGTTAGCTATATTGTTATATTATCTTCGCCGAAGGTGTACCCACCTTCTCTGAAAAAACTCAAAACTGCTCGTGACTGAAGTCTCTCTCTCTAGACGTTCATCATTTAAGTAGCTTTCTTGGCCTTTCCACTTATTATCAATGATTTGTTAAAGGCTTCTCTAAAATCGAAAGGTTTTACACCTTCTAACAGAACCAAAGCAAACGTTTACGTGGACTGAAGAGTGCGAAGAAGCATTTAAAGTCATGAAGGACGCCTTAACTTCCACTCCTGTGTTAGCTTATTCTCAACCTGAAGACAACTTTATTCTTACAGATGCCAGCAATGGAGAAATTAGTGCTGTCCCTTTACAAGAAATTAAGGGCAAAGAGCATGTTATTTCGCATTTAAGTAAAAGCCTTTTAAAACAGGAAAGGAAGTTTTTGTTACCAGAAAAGAGCTGTTACCTATCGTGAAGGCAGCAGAACCTTTCCATCACTATTTCTGCGGGACTGACCATGCCTCTTTAAATTGGATTGCTGATTTCAAAAATCCGTCAGCGTAAGGGGCTGAATGGATACAGCGGCTACAAGAATATGATATGGAAAATTGACATCATAAAGGAACTTCGAGTGAGAATGCCAATGAATTTTGAAAAAGGCTGTGCAGAAAAGTGCAAACACTGTTCGAAAGTCTAGGAAAACTATGGTTTCAAAATCCCAACGGTCAGATAATTTAACAGAAACTCCATAATATTCAAGTCTTCCCAATGGAAGATCCTGAATTGAGACCATTAATGGAATGAATGTAAAATGGAAGCGAAAATCTCAGTTGGTACGAAATGGCAGACTTTAATTCCTCAACGAAAAATATTGGGCTCTTTGGGATTCCCTCACCTGCGAGATGCATTTCTTCACCACAAATGGGAAGCTGATGACTGAAAGATCTAGATAGCAGCTCATCTTACTGAAATCTCGAGCCCCTAGTGATCTGTCAGTGCTTCACACCAGCCCTAGTGGAGGCCATTTTGGTGTAAAAAGACACCTCCATAAAGTTCACGAACGTTTCTACTAGTACAAAGCAAAAGCAGAAAGAAAAGTCGTGCAAATCCTGTGATACATGTGCTGCTCGAAACCATTCAGAAGAATTGCTCTAGATATTCTTGAACCTTTACCGTATACAACTAAGGTAACAAATACATGTTGATTATGATGTACTACTTAAGTTAATGGCCGGAAGCTTCTTCCATCCTTGATCAAGAAGCTCCAACTGTTGCAGAAGTCTTAGTAGAAAACACGATTTAGAGTGCCCCTATTTATTCACTCTGACCATTTGCCATATTTAATGAACTATGTAGAATTTTCGGTAAGGAAAATACTCAGACCACTCCTTTATATGTCCAGCCGGACGGTATGGTTTCAATATTGGGCCATCTCTCCCTATTCGTATCTCGAATCGAGAAGGACTGGGACCAAAAACTACCATTATTCTTGGTAGCGCACAAGAGTGCCATTCATGAAAGCACTGGATTTTCTCCATTGCAAATAAGTTTGGCTGTGATCTTCATCTGCCATGCGACGTGTTCTTCTGACGACCGTTGAGGTAGCCATCTTCGTCTGAGAAGTACCTAGAAAATATAGGCGCTTTTAGAAAACGTTCATGCGACACAGAGTAACCGAAAGCATCATCTGAGAATTAATCGCTGAGGAACACTACTAAATAAGCTAACAAATTTGTTTTTTTGGAAGTTTTTGTTATATGTCATAAAATGATTGTTATATGTTATATGTCAAACAAATTCTTGTTTTGAGTCATTTATCCATTCTATTATTTCGAAATTTTTTTATGTTTTCCTATTTAAAATTTACTGTGCAAAACCTAAATTAATTTTCCGTGCATACGTCAGTAAGTGCACATTAATATTGATTAAGCGCAGTAATAACATACATAATGTTACTTAAATAATCATAAAAAGTAATTTTATTAAGCTAAATTAATTTCTTTTTTGTGATTGATTTAGTTAAGATAACCCTGATTTAATATTAAAGAATTAAAATTACTCTTTCAATAACATTGGAAAATAAAGTATAGAATTAAAAAATCGTGAATAAAATGCCAGAAACTGAATTAGAAATGCAAACAAATCAACATATCATAATCCAGTATAGAGTATGATGAATAAATTGGGAAAGTTTCTCTTGTTACCTGCAGCGCCAGGGCAATTGTCCGTCTTTAGCGCCAGGGCAATTGTCCGTCTTTAGAAGTAGGTAAATGAAAGAAATGTGAAATACAGTGTTAGAAATTTTAAATAAAAGAAGAAAATACAGATACCAAAAATAAGGAATTTATGATGCTTACGTAAAATATGAATGTCTTGGAGCCATACTCATCGTACCTTTTTACTTGATAACAAAAATAGTACTTGAGTTTGCAGTACTTTTAACGGACTTTGGTTATTTAAATAAAAGAAAGTACTCAAGAGTTTATAACGTATTTCTCCTGCCTTCTTAGCATGCCTTCGTGGTGCAGTGGTCAACATGCTCGGTGCGTATTCAAGAGTTCCGTGGTTCGAGTCCCGGCAAGGGCATTTCTCATATTTTATCTCTTCTGCTTCCAAAAAATACCTAATGTCTCTACAAGCTATCTACCGAGTTCTATCTTGGTTTCAATTGAGAACTTGTTTCTTTAAGTCCATTCACCATCTAGATTTCTTTTATCGGCAACAATTACCAAATAACTAAACTACTAAATAAACTTCTGTTTGATACTTCAGAACAGCAAGAAGAAAACAGTCAGAAAAGAGCATCATTACTTGGATTTTGAACATTTTTCTTACGTTAAACAGACTTCCTTCAAAAGCTAAAAATGTCATAGTATATAAACTTAAGAAACTTAATTTTCAACTTCAGAAAACTGTATCAAGAGTCTATAAATGAATAATATACATTCCATTAATAAGTAATTATATAAATATATATTTTTACTAGAGAGCTACTAGTACCAGATTTTTGACCTAAACTGTTCGAAATCGACTCCATCATATTGGTCTGTATGCTCGGAGCCCAATGATGTGAGTTTCGTTAACGCAGGACCACCGTGCTGCTCGCAGAAGGTGGGCATAAATGCATCTTAGATGGGCACGAGATGCTCTTCACGGACAACTCCCGCCTTAGTGTACAGTCTGATAATAGGCGGACTCTCTTCTGGATAAAACCTGGTATACGGAATAGTCCTGCATTTGTGCATGAAAGTGTCCGATCTGGCGAAGGTAGAATGATGGTCTGAGCTGGTATTTCTATCAATGGCCACACCGACTTGCTGATTATCAGGAATAGAGCACTAACGGCTCAGCAATATAGGCATGAAATCCTCAGACTTATTGTGGTCCTCTACGCTGCATCAATCGAGGATGAATTCATTCTTATGAATGATAAAGCCAAACCACATCATGCTCAGCAATTGAACAATTTCCTTTTCGACGAAAGATTCCTTCGAGTGGAGTGTCCAGCCTGGTCTCCTCCTATAAACCTAATAGAACATGTTTGAGACATTCTAGGGAGAAGGGTTGCTAGTCGTATGTCACCCTCAGAAACAATTCAGCAGTTTTAAAGCTCTCTTCTACAGAAGTGGGAAAGAATGTCCCAGTCCTTCATTGATTCTGTGCCTTGTAGGTGTGCAACATTGCTTTCGGTCAGGGGGAACGATACCCCTTATTGAAACTCTTTTTTATCCGAGATATCACAAATATGCACAAATTGTGCATATTATACAAACAAACAAAAATGTGATATCTCGGATAGCGACAAATATCGTCAATAAAATGTTCTTTGCTTCTTTTTCTTTTCTCATATCTTACAACACCTATGCATCATATATCAGTCACCAAAACACTTCCTCATCCGTAGTTTATAACCAAAATCATAATATCCCCTAACTGTGTGGAGCAGTGTAGCAGTGTAACCCCGCTTAGCAGTATACAAGCAGAATCAGCATTGAAATCAACTTATTTAAGCATTCACCTTTGATTTTATCTGTATGCTATTTCTTTTTAGCATATAGTAATTGACTTAATAAGCTAAATTGTTTAGCAGAAGATATGAATTTAATTTCCTCAGGAATAACGCCATTGAGTCAACATAAACGTATAACTCTTGAAAAGCGAGAAATGGCTATCTATGTTTTCACCTTGTCATTCTTATTTTCGTTATTATTTTAACGTAACAGATATTTCTTGTATTTAGCTTTAGCAATATTTGCATGTTAATTTAACACATAAAATGATTTTTCGAATTTGAGCCTAAAATGTAGCTTAGGTTATCGATGAGAAAAGCACTCTTCTACATTTTCCCACCTTCATTTGCATAGTTTCGTCTGTTTTTAAACTCAGCTGGGACGTGAAATAAGAAATTTATTTTCAGTCAGAAGTTATTAACCGCTGCATCATAAAATGAAAGTTTTTTAGTTTGTTAAGATACTAAAAATCACTTTTCTCTCCTTAAATTGAGCATGTATACTCTACATCAATACGATAACCTTAATTTCCCCAATTCTGTCCTTTTGGAGGGCTTATCTTTTCCACAATTCAAATTTAGAATCTTCTGTAGTTTAGGCGGGTACGTTTTAGCTTTGAATCACTCTTTTAAAGCACTTAATTTCGTCAAGAAACTACTTGTTAAGTACTTTTATAAAGAAAAAAAATTTTTTTCAGTTTTCTTTCTGATAACGCCTTCTTTCTGTTTACCCAGTCGTTTCTGATATTTACAAATTAACCACTAAATAGAAGTCTAGAAGTCCTAGAATTACTGAATTACTGAACCATTAACTACAGCCTTTGGGCCATCTCCCGTTGCGCTGCTAGTCGACATCATTAAGTCGGTTAATGCCTTTTATTTGAGAAAGATTACAACTCAGTTTTAATACTTTAGTGAGAGATTAAGATCTAGCTTTGAAGAAAAGTTACTTTTTTTTAGACGTTGTTGTTGCGGCTAAGCTCTCTCACGAAAACACGACAAGCTCACAAATTTATTCTGGAAAGGAGTGCAAGATTGCCTCTGTTGTTGGCATGAGCTTTGAGCACCGTGTAACCTATACTGACCCTAATTTTTCAAAAAGACCACCCCAGAAACACTGCCAAGATGACCACCGACCTTAGGACTTGACGAGTCTCTTAATTATCACATTGGCAGACATCATCTAATAACCGTTATTCCTGTTTACAGCCAGCAGGCAGGATAGCATTTTTAACAATTCTCTAAAAGATTGCAGTGCCATATATACATACCGCTTTACATAGACATTTTTGCATATAATACTATACAGCTAGGGTGTTAATACGGCTGTTTGTTTTGACCTACTTGGCTTAGCAGTTGCATTTCCTATTTGTTGCATATTGTTTCTCACCCCTCTTCCCCTACAACCACCTATTCAAGAGGACTTTTGGCTCGCCATGTATTTTGAGCGCCCCCATGCCGCTCAGACATTACACATTTACAATCATTTGTGCTTTCTCCGAGATTCGAACCCGGGAACATCGGTACGGCAGTCAGCGCCACAAACCATTACACCGTATGGGAGGCTTATTACACCTATATCATTTTAATATTGAATTTATTTTAATTAATCACCTTTATCAAACATTTTTAGTTAGATATTACGTCTCAAATTTTTTTAGTTAGATATTAAGACTCGAGTTTAGTAAGTTAGTAAGAGATTAACACCTTGCTTAGAAATTGAATTTACTTTAATTCAGCCTCTCTTAACAATTTTTTAGAGAAGCATTACAATTTAGATTTAGTAGCTTAGTGAAAAATTAATATCTATCTAAGAATTAATTGTCATTTATTAAGCATAAATCTGTTTAATACAGAATTTACTGTAACTCAGCCTTATCAAATATTTGTTAGGGGAAACTTACGGCTCAAAGGATAGATAGATTAATATCTTGCTTAGATTTGTGCGGCACTTATTGGAAGTCAATGAATTTTGTATTGAATTTACTTTAGCTCAGCATTTTTAAGGAAATAGTAAGGAGGTATATCCGTCAGTGTGTAGTTAGCTTACCGATAGGTACTGTATATCGATTCATTTTTTGAAAGATTTGCTTTTTTCTCTCTGATTGTAAGTCGCGTTAATTTCTAATTTGTAAAAAACAAAGAGAAAGTTTAAAATGAATTTAAGTTGTTTTCCTTCTCTGATAATCTTTCTGCACTTACATTCAGAGTTTGATTTACAAAAGTGGAAGCCCAGCGCAAAACCTGCAATTCGCGAAATAATATAATTTAGTATTTTTCGTTTTGAGATTATTTAGATGAAAATGCACATTTCCCCTTTTCACAGTTTTATTTTCCTAATTTCAGTTTAGACTTGTTTCATAAATGTAAACTTACACATTTAAAGTCATAATATTGCCTTTTCTTTTCTTTCCTTTCTCCCTTCAAAAAGGAAATTGTAAAAAGAGAAAGGACTTTAAAAATTCTTATCAATTTTACTACAAACATCCATTAAATTACAGAAATAGAACTACAGTAAGGCAGTTAAAATGCTTATCAATTCAATAATCAAATATATGAAAAAAATGTAAAATTTAAAAATTCGGTTTCTTTTATATAATTCTTTATATCATTCATCAAGGCATGATTTCTTCTGATGTCTTCTTCTTTTACTACTATATTTTTAAATATACAAAATACGTAAAACTTTACATATTGACCTCATTGAAACTAGAGGCTCGGGGCAAGAGCTCTATTTGCCCTGTGGAAATCACGTCCTGTTTATAATCAACTATAATCGAATTAAAATCGAGGATGACGTCCATAGTTAATCCGAAGAGAGTTAAAAGGAATGTACCATATTAAAATTAGCAGAAAAATACTGTTAACAGTTTATCTTCATTTTTATGCAGCTTTAACCAGAAAATAAATTCATTTTATTATGGAAATTAAATCAGTTTTCAAAACGAAAAGAACACACGTAAATAACGGAAGAATAAACATCATTAGAAATGAACAAAACTGTATTACAAATGAGATTTAAGACCAGTATCACAAGATAACGGGAATTATGCATCGAGTTCCAACTCGCGTAAAATAACAGAACTTTTTTTATTGTACAATGATTATATATTCCGGATTATGCACACATAAATTACGTACTGTCGTGGAAAAAAAAGGCTATGGTATCATCTGCTATCATTGCTTTAATCCCAAGCATTTTTCTTTTCTTTTCTGTTCTTTCCGTAGAGAGTTTTGTTTTACGCTGATGGTTTATGATAGTAATTTTTTTTTTCATCCGCAGTAAATAGACTTAACTTTGCTTCAGACAGGACCGTTTATTCGCCCCCCCCCCTAAATCGAGGGACTGCTGTATTCAAATTCATGTTCATTGATTAAAAAAGGACTGAAAGATTTTAATGAAAGCGTCTTTTCCTTTTATAACAAAGTTCTATCACACTTCGCGTTTAATCTAAAATTTTATCTGTATTTCACAGGTATTTGTGTATTAATTTTATCTGCATTTTATCTGTATTTCTTTTCCCTTGTCTTATCTTCCATGCTGATTCACTTTTCCATTTCAATCATTTTGAGGTAAGAACATGAACTGTATATTCAAGAAAAATTTTTCTTTTTGTGTTCCAGATGGAACATAAAACTAATATTTTCCCCGTTGTGTTTCTCCATTAGGCTCTAGTGTAGAATTGGGTGCCCTTTCGAATTGGCGAAAAATTTTGTTCCGTTTTGGCGATGAAATACCATTTCTGGTTACCATGAGAGTTTTAACATGATTTTAGCTTATTGATTTATTTAATTGAAAATAAATCGATGTGCACATGGACAAAGTCAAGGCAATGTGCAATGACTAGTTTGTGCAATTCTCTGATGTTTTTTTAAGTGAAAACAGGTCGATGTGTACATGGACACGGAGTTTGTGAAATTCTTTGACTTCTTGTTTTGGTTTTGTGTAGCGGCCATCTTGAAATTGTGTCTTATTGGCGCCGATCTTGGCGTCAAAACAGAATCGCCGAAAAACAAGGGGCACCCAATTGTAAACTTTTACCCTCCATTAACATTCATTTCTTCATAAACATAAATTTCGTCTCTGTATATATACATTTTAAAGAGCATAAAAAAGCAAAAAAAGAAATTGCAATTGTTTTTTGTTTCGTACATCTGGTTCAATGTACACATCTTTCATATCATAAATTTTATTCCCTTCTGAGTTATTAGCACATTGCTGTATGTTTTGAGCCTACGACATTTTCTTTTCTTGAATGTAGAAGTATGTGAATAAATAAGACGTTAATGTGCTGAAAGAATTACTCGCTTTTACGTTGCTCTAGTTTTGCTTCTTGCTTCTGTACACCTCGTATTCTAACACTTGTGATTTTCTACATGTTTCTTTTCTTTTTTTTCTTCTTCTTTTTTTCAATTTACATCAAAAGATCAGTTTATGAATAATCGTAACACTGAAACTGAAATAATATATTTCAGTGGTTGTTTTTTAAAACTTTCGTTTCTTTTCTTTCTCTTTTTAGTAAATGTATATTTTTGCGATGTTGGCGTGTGTGGCATGACTTCTGCATTTCCTATGGCATTAAAAGAATGCTTGTTGCAAGCTGTTAGAAATACCATTTTTTTCTCCAGCTATCCTTTCTCAGAACCGAACTTTTCTCTTGTTAGATTTAGAAATAATTCTTCCAGTTTTAGCACGCGATTAACTCTATTCTGCGAATTACATAAATGCAGATTAAATAAAATAGAAATGTGGGATAGAATTCTTTTATCATACTTTGCCAATTCGCTATACAACTTGTATTCAATAATTACATCTTTGTTTAAACTGTTTAAGTGTTGGAAATTGCTGAAAATCAATTTCAAACGAGTGATCGCAATGTAGACATTTAAAAAATGTATTTCAGTTTATTATTTACTAATGTCCGTGCAATATAAACATACACTTATATACAATTTAATAAACTGCATTGTAATAACACATTGTAATGACGTAATTTTTTCCCTGCTTGAAGCGATTGTTGAAGTTATACGAATGTTTCATTTTTCCTTCTACTAGTTACAAGCTATTTTCTCCCTCGTTTCTGCATGCCTTCGTGTGAAACGGTAGTACACTCGGCGCGTATTTCGAGAAGTTCAGGTTCGAGTCGCGGCGAGGGCACTGCTCGTTTTTCACATCTCCAGCATCAAAATAACCTATTTATTCACCAGTGGCGCCCGAACTAAAAAGTGATGGATGATTATTCCTCACCATCAGGATTTGGCGACTAGGACCCCTAATCCCCAGTCGTCCTTTAAAAAGGGGAGTATATATGGTATTTTATCCCTCCTTTCTGTACGCCTTCCTTGTATAACGGTAGCACACCCGGCGCGGATTTGAGAAGTCCAGGTTCGAATCCCGTCGAGGACATTGCTTATTTTTCATGTCAGCCTGTTTCAAAATATCCTAATGACTATACATAATAAATTTCCATTTATATTTTCACAGGTTAGTCCTTTGAGAATACATGTTTACAAAAGAAATCTTCTACAATCACTACGCACATTCATATGAAATCATAGAAAATAAAACAAAATACGTATCGTAAAACATAACTCATTTTGAATTGGCATAAAGTTACAGAAATACAGCAACAGTTAATGCAGATTTAAGTTTTCTGATGTAAACTTAAAGGAGGAATTTAATATTACGAGTTCTCCTCGCGCAAACTCTGTTGACAATTAAAAAAAATGGTCAAACCTAAGAAGAATAATAGCAGTGTGTAGAAGAATAATAGCAGTGAATAATAGAAGTGTAAATATAGAGAATCAAAAGTAAAATGCTTAGCATATTGGAATAAATAGCAAGTAAACTGTAGCTATGTGACTGCTGAAACTCAAACAAATATCACCAAGGAATAAAATAATACTAAGGAATAAACCAAAAAATTCATTTGCTTTCTCTTAATTTAAAATTCCAGCGAGAGAAGGAATGTGAAAAAAAATAGATGTGATCAATTGATGATGAATTTGTACATTGAGATTTTAAATGAGAGCAAATATCATGGTTATTTTTATTTATATTGTTGCGAAAAATTCGGCGGTTGCGCTTGTATGTAAGCTTTCCGGCAAAGCACTAGGGTTGCCATAAAATAGTGTATGGGAGGGTTTCCAGATTGGCGACTTTATCGCCCATTTGGCGACCAAATTGGCGATATCCCATGGTCCAATCGGGTAGCTTCTAGAATAACTTCCTGTCGAGATATTTCTCGAAACGTGTGGAACCTAAGGAAAAGCTATATAAACCCCTGCGTTTCTGAGACCCGGCATTGTGAGAATCGCTGCTTTCTGTGAGTGCTAAGCTACGCGAGAGTTTTGTGAACGGAAAGCAATCGAGATAGTGCTTTGCCGTGAAGCTACCTTTACAGTATAGCTTGACAGTGTATTGGTGATTGTTCCACGGTGTTTATTATAAGTTTAGTGTTGCCGTGAAGCTACCTTTACAGTTACAGCCTGAAGCTGTGTTGCTGATTGTTTCAGCGTATTTATTGTAGATTTTCGACGCTTTTAAAGGTAATTTTGGAACTGTGCTGTAAATAGTGATTCTTGTAAATAAATTGTGCTTTTTATTGTTCTGCATCGCGTTTTCATCGGATACTCTTAAATCCACGAACCCGTATAACGCAACAATATTATTTTGTTAATTATTAAAAGCTTAACTTTACAATTCTTAAGTTAAAAAATTTATTTTAAATTAATTAATAAATTTTATGAATGCAAAAGTACATTTTAAATATTTCATTGTTTCAAAATCATTGTTACACTATTAGTCTCTTCTACACAGTGATGCAAGCTTCTGCAGTGACCGAGTAGTTAAGACCGCTGAAAACTGGTAGTTCGCCCTGGGTTCGAAACCGGGATAATGTGCTGGCTACATGGTTACTTTGGTGGTTTGTCCCTTGTACAACGTAAATAGGAGCAAGTTTCCCTTAAATGTCCTCGACGAAAGCATTCTTTCCTTTAGATAACCCTCGTATGCTTTTTCATATTCGAATAACCTAACATAACCCAACAAATAGCTGCGAAGCAAAAGCAACTATTTAATGTAAATGACAACGCACATAGTTTGTCTTTGGCATCGTTTAAATAAATAAATAAAGCAATAAACTCCAATATAAATTAATCAAGATTTAAGTTATAATGGATCGTTTTTCCATTGAGCTGTTACAATAAAAGCTATTTATTGTCTTATAAAAGCCTCTTATCCATTAAATAAACTCCTCGGCAGATAGTTACAGTAATTTTACAAACACTTCGCTGAAAGTCGAAATCAAAACAGATAATTATACATTCACTTGCTCTTCACTATATAGATTGCTTAAGCACTTTATTCAAAAGGGAATGTTTGATGCACTTATCTTCTCTAGTATATGTATTTGAATCCAAATATAACGTCTTCTTGTGGATGTTCTCTTTACGAATTAATGGTACCATGAATTTGATATCCCATGTTGAAAAGTATAATTGTTATCAACCTCTGTGACAGACACTTCACACGTTTTGAATTTTTGAAGATTTCATTTCGATACCACGAAACGGGTTTTAAAATTATGAAGAGTACATTTTAATTAAAATTGAGATGTATAAAATAAAATTCTATGATATCGTGTAAGGCAGTGTAGCAATTGATTTCGAATCTTTACAGAATTCTTGTTAGTAATACAAATTCATATTAGCAACACAAATCTCATATTAAATTAAGGATTCCTGGATATATTCGGTTAAATGTTAGAAGCATAAGAATATAAATGTAATAGTTTCTGTGTTTGCTCTAACTAAATGAATCTGTGTTAGTTTAAGTTTTATAATGATGTTATGGACTCATTAGGTTATTTTGAAGCAGAAGATGTAAAAAACGAGCAATGCCTTCGCCGGAATCGAACCTAAACTTCTCGAATACACGCCAAATGTACTGCCGTTATACAGGAGGGAGAAATTACCTTATGCACTCCCCTTTTAAAGAGCGACTGGGTTTAGGGGACCCAGGCGCCAAATCCTGGTGGTGAAGAATAACTGTCCACCTCTTTTTAACTCGAGCGTTGCTGTAGAGTCACGTAGAATTTTTTTATGTCAAGAAATTGAAGAAATGTCCAGTGCCTTCTCAGGGCTCGAACCTGGTCCTCTCGACTACGTGCCGAGTGTGCAACCGTTACAGAACGAAGGCGTGCTGGAAGGAGGGAGAAAATACCTTATAAAGCTACTTCAAATGACGGATCAGATATTACGAAATGTTGAATGATTCACAATTTCTCCTAGAATGATAAGGCTATATAAAGCATTCAGGTTATAATAATTTTGAAGTTGTTGAGAATCTGTTAAGATGCATCTATAGACAAATACAAATGTTTTGTGTAACATCTATCTCAGGCAAACGGGCCGGTTTGCATGGCTGGATTTCGTGATTTTCCCCATGTGTAATGTACACACGAAACAGTTTTCCTTAAAATGCCCTCCACAAAGACATTCCTTATTTTGAACGGATAACCCTAATTGGCTTTGCCATATTCAAATAATATAACCATCTGTAATATATTTTCTATGACAGGCAGGAAATTTTGGTAAATAACTTGTTAAAATTTCTTTTCTCATTTTGATAAAACTAAAATTTTTAAAATATTCTAGCATTCTGCAGTAAAACATAATTATTTCGCATTTAATTCTTAGCATTATGCATAGAAAATAGGTCTAAGATGGGTATTCTGAACTAACTTGCAAAAGAATCAGATTGTCTCTGGAGTTTTCCTTTAGGAAAAAGTAAATGATACTGACTAGTTAAATTGCAGTCTTCGAAAGATGCATAGAAGGTGCCTCTAATACAAATTTACTTTGTAATGATGAAATAATAGAACATTCTGTGTGAGGCATTTTTGACTGAAAAGATGTTACTTCTCGTTAAAAGAATATTATCAAGAGATATTTCGTAGCTAAAGATTTTTTTAATTCTATATTTGAGTTGTAAGGAAACTAAAATATTCGAAATTGTAATGTGGATTGCAATAAAATATCACTTACCATTTCTTTCTCTGTTTCATTCGATAACTTTATCTAGAGAGATTTCTTTCATAACAAAATGCATTATTAATCGAAAGAAAATAAAAATAAGCATTGCAGTTACTAAACTAATAAAAACTGACATTTTGAAAGAAATATATTGATAGAAAATGAAATTCCAACACCAAGAAGGAGCTGCGCTAGTATAAATTAAATTTAGGAGGCGTGTTTGCACATCTGAAAGATAATATCTATTCAAATTTCGCGAGAGATAAATATGAACATGCAAATCACGCTTGCTTTAAATATGCGATGTAAACTTCTTGCTAACACTTGCTTTAAATATGCGATTTATCTTCCAGATTGGGCGCTGTGAGCGAGATTTGAAACAAGAATTTCCTTAAGGAGACGAAGAAAGTAGTATTAGCGGCTTGCAGAATTTGAACGAGGTCTACGATAAGGTGGATTTTCTTTTCGCGGATATTGCAAAAAGACTTTACAGGGATGGTATCTACTGTGTATGCGTGTTACACGCAGTAGTTACTTGCTGGGTGTAGTGGAAGGGTGCTGTCTCAGGAAGATCGGTACTCGCCCGCACACGTGCCACCATTCAAAGGGAAGACCGCCGTAATCGAAGCATGTCCGTGGCGCATCGTACTGCATCTGCAGCAGATATTCAAGCTTCTGCTGGCACCAGAATGACACAGCAAACTGTAAGAAATCTATTACCTGAGGGAAAACTTCGAGACAATCGCCCTATAGCGGTCATACTACTAATTCAAAATCACCGCCATCTGCGATATCCGTATTGTCAAACTAGAGCTCACTGGATGGCAGTGTGGAGATATGTTGTATTCTCAGACGATTCTGTCTTGGTGCCAATGACGGCCGTATGTTAGTTAAAAGGAGGCCAGCTTGGAACTAAGTTGTCTAAGGCGCAGATATAATGGACCTACATGGTCCGAGGAGTAATTTCCTATGACAGCAAGAGTGCTGTAATCGTTTTTTCGCATATCTTGCCAGCAAATTTGTACCCCAGACTTGTGGTTGCACCGGTTGTGTTGCCATTCTTAAGCATTCTTCCCAGGTGCATAAAAATCAGCAGGATAACTCTCGTCCCCATACCACTGCTATCACTCAACTTGCTCTATGGAATGTCGATAAGTTGCTCTGGCCAGCGAGATCTGGGCGAACTTTCATCCATCGAGCATGTATGTGATTTGATTAGACGATAAATCCAGTGCCATACACACTCAGCACGGACCGTTGCTGATTTGACTGTCAAGTGCAACAGGCATGGAACTTCATCCCGCAAAATGACATATGGCACCAGTACGGCGGTTATTACTGTACCACCATTTCAGATTTGAGATGACTCTTCTAGCACATACTTTAACTTGTGATCTTAAAGCATTAATAAAATAAATATATCACCTATACAAATACTTTGCCTAAATTTCATTCCTCTAAGTTGATTTCTTTTTGGTGATGAGATTTTATTTTCCATCAGCTAATGTACGCGTGTGTCTGTGTGTATAAATGCAATGGAAGAGCATGTAATAATACCTTCAGAGCAAGCAGTGGCCGGTTCATTGCTACAATTCTTCACTGATATTCCTCTTGAATGTGAAGTAATTTGAATCTTATAGGTTTTTCAAGATTTTATAGTACAGCTTTGAAATAAATACCTTTTCTCCTACAATGGCAATACAAACTACTACCTATCGCCCTGTTCTGCAAAGTGTTTACTGAAGTGCAATGTAATCACATACTTAAATATGGCAATATTTCATTGTGCATCAGCCAATCATTCAATGCTGTGTATCTGCCCATATGGGATTTCAGGTAACTTGCCTGAGCAGTCCGTGTCAAATTGTACCGCTGTCTAGGTGCAGGGCAATTGTACCCATTGTCAAATTATACGGTACTTCGAATAATATTCCAATCGTGAAGTGAGTCATTAACGATTCTAAAATATAATAAAATGAGTCCAAATATGCAGAAAATTAAGAAAAAAATAAAATTCTGAATTAAAACTAAAATTGCGTGTAGCATTAAACAATATAATGGATAAAGATCGTGTGATTGAAATAAATAATTCCGATGGGGAAATACAATTAAAAGAAATTAGGAAACTCAAAAGTTAAAAATACGACATAAGTTAAAAATACGTCTAAGATTAAGTAAAAAAAATAAATAAAATAAGGTCGCGAAAATGAACGCGAAAGAAATTGCATAGCTTAAATAAGGTGCAGATAAGTACAGGAATTAGCAATTTGAGGGTAAAATAGTCAAAATGTGAAAAAAAATTAACTTACAGATGTTAAAATTCCTCAATAAGTTAAGATAATATTTAAAAAAAATCGAAATTCGAAAATTGAGTTAAAGATTTTCTAACACCTAATTTTTTATTAAATTGTGATGTTATCCTGCCAAGCAATCTCACTTTATCTCATTCAGAGCGCTGTCTTTCCCTCATATCATATCATATCAGTTGGTTCCACGCTCGCTGAAAGCTCCTGAATCTGTGAGCCTCAGTTACTTAATGCCTGGTGACGTAGAACACCGATTTTCTACCTTCTAACGTTTCCATCCAAAATTATATATTATTCAAAATTGTAAATGAATAAGGGAAAATTTCATTTTCGGCTTCATTTTGACATTAAAAAGCATGCGATGTTATGTATACCAATAAAGTGTATTTTCGAGTATAATTGTACTTACAAATTAACATTTTTATTTATCTTTAGGCATAGTTTTTTTAAATTTAATTATTTTTTTATTTCTTAAATATTTAATCTTGTGCTTTAAAGAACAGCGATCTCTCTTTATCCTTCACTTTCTTTGCGAACTAATTGTTAGTCCAAAAGGGGCGTTGTCCCTAAAGGACTGTTGCTTTCGTTTTGCGATTTTGCGTCGGAAATATTAAATATAGGTTCACTTTTCAAACTGTTGCCACGAAATATTGCAGCCCTGTATTCTATTTAAAGAAATTAAATAATGAAGAATGTGCATAAATGTAGTATATATGTTTCTCGCATTGTGATAAAACAATGGTTCCTAGAGCTATCAAATCGTGCATAACGTACGTTTCCACCCGAATATGGGCAACTGGAAGCACAAATTTGGAATTTGTTTTATTATCTATTTCATATTTTGTAAAACTTTAAGGAATTTTTGATTAAAATACTCTAGGATTTCAAAGCGAGCAATGGCAACGTTGTACAGAAAAAATATTTTTTATCTCCAGCGCGTGAGACTGTGTATACTGAGCATATTCTGAAGATATGCTCAGTTTAAAATTACTTTGTGATATTGTTCTTTAACTGAATTTTATGGTTTAAATGTGAAGAACATGATATTTAATAAATAAAAGTAACACACAAAATGTTAAAAAATTCTCCTTTGGACGTAATTTAAAACCTAAAACATTTCAGATTTTTTTTTTAAATATTTTGTATGAAAGGAAAAAATACAATTTTTTTTTATAAAAGCTGTCATGCACCGACTTTCTTAAACAATAAAACCTAGTCAAACACGGAATCCTATATCCAATTCTGGCTCTTTTTTTTAACCCCTCCCCTTACCTTTTAACGTAGCATCCCTCATACTTTCAGAACAGTCCCTTGTCAGTCATAAATTTCCTTTGGAGTTAAGTTTTTGATAATATTCTATTTTTTTTAATTTCTGTGAATATTTTGTAAAATATTTTAATACATTTATGTGTGATATGTAATACAGGTTGTTCTGCATTTACTTACACCTGACCTGGATATCGAAAAAGGATTCTTTGTTTATAAATATTTGTAATTATGTTTTTCAGGCAGCCGTGAGAAGGCCTACGTATACGCAATTTCGTCAGCCGGGGTTGCGTACAGCGTGACAAGGGCATGCAGCAAGGGAGAACTAGGAGAATGCCGCTGCGACGAACTGGTCCGGAAGCGAGACAACGGCGGCCGATGGAAGTGGGGCGGCTGCTCGGACGACATCAAGTTCGGTGCCCGGTTTTGCAAGGACTTCGTCGACTCTGGCGAGGATCAGCGCTCCCCGGAAGGCCTCATGAACATACACAACAATGAAGCCGGACGTCGGGTAGGCCACGTCATTCCATCATTAATTTCGAGTTTATAAAGGCCGTGTCTTAATGGCCGCGACGCAGGTGGGTTTTTATGAGTCGTGATTCAGCCCTCCGATTGATTTCAGGGCCTGCGTTCCAAGATGGAACTGGTGTGCAAGTGCCACGGAGTGTCGGGTTCATGTTCTATGCGGGTCTGTTGGCGCCGGCTCAAGCCTTTCAGAGAGATTGGGGACTTGCTGACGTTCAAATTCGACGGGGCCACCCTGGTGAAGGCGGTCGAGAGGCGACACAAGACAAAGCTTCGGCCTGTCCGTAAGAACATCAAGAGACCCAGCAAAAAAGATCTCGTTTACCTTGACGAGTCGCCAGATTACTGTCTTCGCAACGAAACGTAAATTTTCATTTTAATTGCTAGCACTCCCTTATTGCGAAAAAATTCGAAGGTTATATGGATATTAAATGTCAGTCGGCCAAATCATAAACGAATATTTGGAAGGAGGAAAAGCAGGCATTCTTCATTAGTTTTATGTCTCCTTTAAAATTCTTAAGTGAAAACAGCACACGGGACAGCAAATAATAAAATTAAGTAAATTTGCAGTGGTATCCATAAGCAAGATACGTGTTATATTATTTTCAGCTGACTAAAAGCTTTTTATGTATTTTCGTGAATAACTTAAGGAAAATAGGCTCTTTTTTGTCTTACGAAAAGAAACTGAGAAAAGTTCTCTGTATGTAGCTTATTTTCATGAGACAAGTTATGGAGAACTGTGAGTGTTAAGCTATTTTATCAGCTTCTTTATGGTTATATTGAATTCGGTGCCTGCGAAATGATATATGCACAGGCAACTCTGATAGTAATTATTTTAATTACTTCAAAAATGAATCTCTTCGCTTTAAAAGCTGCATAAAAAGTAATGTAATGTTTTTAAAGCAAATTATGTAAGGAAACATATAGGAATAATAACTGCGCAAGATGGATTAAATGAATGTAAGCCTAATATTTTAAAATATGTATAGTTTTAACTACAAAATATCCCAATCTTATTTTATTTTTATTTTTAAACTGACGATATTAAAACGTAACTTATTACCAGTCCCTCAGAAAGTCCTCTCCGAAGGCAGATAGCCGTTGCGTGCTTACTGATATCTTCGTTGAAGAGGTAAAGAAAACATAATATAAACCTTTCGTTGAAGAGATAAAAGAAAGCATAATATATTCGTTTTAATTATTTCTGCACTATCGGGAAATGATCTTCTGATTTTAGTCGTACTTGAATTTAATTTCGTAAAAGAAAATATGCTAGTTAACTTATAATTAACATGCAACGATTTTTACTATAAGCGCTCTGACTTTTCATAAACTTAAAAGTTATTGTTTCTTGCAAATGACACTTTTGATTCTTTCGCATGATGATCACTTTAAAATCGTCAAGCATACTCTAAGACGTTAGGAACATATCAAATAAGTAAGAAAAGGCAAAGTTAAATAAATTAGACTTTTTAATGTAAAAACCATTCTAATCGTATTTCTTCCCTCGCCCTCCCATTTGTTAAAATGTTTAGACACGAAATCACACGTGAAAGAAGTTAGGCTTCTTAATCCTCCACGGATGGAGAAAAAGGGGAAAACATTAAGTGGTGGAACAAGAAGAGTTAATAGACATACCTCTTTCTTAATTTGACAACAGCAAGCTATGAGTATAATTTCCTCAAAAAATGTGAGATTTGTTGACTAAAAACTAAGTTAAAATTTGCACTGTCCCAAATTATTTAAATAGTTTGAAATGTTTTTGAACAGTGAATGCAAGTTAAATTGTTGATAAATGTTAAACTTAATTACATGCCTTTTATCTGTTATTTGCTTTTTTGTTTTCAGTTTTATTCATGAAAGCGTATTTTAAACTATGGAGTCAACTATTTTAAACTATGGAGGAGCTGTGCCCACAGTAGTCAACAGTTCTATGCGCTGTTGAGTTTTCTAAAAACGCAGAAGCAAAGCAACTTGAAAATTTAATACAGTCTAATGCAATTAACTCAAAGTCTGTTGAAATTAAATGCTTCGTTTGAGCTAAATTAGAAAAATATTTTCAAATATTAAATGAATAAAATATTTGTCCTATAATATCTTTAGAAATTCAAAATCTGAAAATGTTTTAAGCAGTGTTCTAAAAAAAGCTGTATTCTCAATTTTACTGCTATTTTCTAAATAGTAAATGAAGTTTCAAATGCTAATAATTAATAAGTAAGCAGAATGCATTTTAAATAATTTCATTTCCCCTTCCTCAAAGATTAGGTTTATTTAACACCGAAATTCTAATCGGCTCCTAATATAGAGCTTTTCAAACGGTTTTCTGTGAAACCCTAAAATTTCATACCCCGAGTTAAACAAAACCTCATGGTGAAAAAACAAAAGTAATTGAATAAAATGACCTTATGAGAAAAACTCGGATTCCACAGCCTTAGCTCAATTATTTAGCGAACGCTTACTGACTTAGAACTGTTTGAAATATGTGAAAAAGAAACAGAGAATCTTATTTCAACTAAATTAACCCTTTTGGCCCTGTTAGTGGCGTTTGCCACCTATATATGTAGAAGTCTATTTTATTGGTAGTAGAGACTTGTACTGGTTTCCGCCAGAGGTCCCATCGGTTTTCTCTCTCGTCTTCTGGATATAAGCTATTGAACAGTTTTGGTGGAACGATTTGGCAGTATGAACAACTCAAGTAGGAACTTTGAAGAATAGTAGAACTAATACATTGCAACTGAGTTCTTCTAACACCTGTAAACAACATTTTGTAAACATTTTTTTCAGTGAGGAGCGTCTTAAAAAATCTAATGCTGAAAGGGTTAAATCTAACTATTTGCTTTCTACCCACGAAAAGTTACGTAACGAAGCATTTTTAATTTTAAATCAGAAGAAATAGCCTTGTATACGGATATTCATTATTATGTTCTATGCTAGAAGTTAATGGTGAAGCTTCTAGGTATACTTGAATAAACAGGAAGAAAGTAAGATTAACAATCAAGCTTTCTTCGTTTGCGCGTTGGATGAACAGCATTAGACATTTAGACATCCTTTCGGAAAAGAAAAGCTATGTAAAACCTTAATTTGTCAGCAGAGCAAATAGAAGGCAACGATTCAAGCAGTTACTATTGGCAGTTACTTCAGGCAGTTACTTTGAGATTACTATATCTGATAACTATCAAGGCAGTGATTTCCGAAAGTTTTGCGAGAAATGAAAATGGTTAAGGTGTTTTGCTCGGTTACAATAAAGTTGCCTTATGGAGATTTGATTTTAAAATCATATTACTGAGTTACAGTTTAAATTTTAAATGAATGCGTATTTTTTTTTCTTTTCCGAGCAACATATTATAAAAATAAATAAAGTAATCTTCGTGTTTGATCTTTTCTGAAAGTTTTATCTCATAATTGCTGCTGCCAATTTTTTTCTGTTCCTAATTTTAGCTGATGATTTTGTAACTAAATCGTTTGATTATCATTTTATTTTAAATTAATTTATGATGTGCAGTTTTTAAAGAAAAAATGCCCTATATTGAATATGATTTCCTAATTCAATCTTTTCTTAACAGGATCGGTGTTCTGGGGACTCGAGGCCGATTATGCAACAGCACTAGTTACGGAATGGATGGCTGTAGGTTGTTGTGTTGCGGCCGGGGCTACCAAACTGTGATTCGTGAAGTGGAAGAAAAGTGTCAGTGCAAATTCGTTTGGTGCTGCAGAGTCCACTGCGAAATGTGCAGCTTTAAAAGGGAGGAACATTATTGTAACTGAAGTGATGAAATCTGGTTTAAACGAGGTGTTCTGCACAAAATAAAAAAAAGAATAAAAAGAAAGAAAAAAGTCAAAATAAAAAAATAAAAATAAACTGTGCGAATTTTAATGGTGTCCAAAAACTATGCTGAGAAACAGCACTCGAGTGATAAAATGCTTTTGGTAGGAAGGAGCTCTTGTGTTTCGACATCAGCTGTTCGACAATCGTAGGGACTTTCTTCTCCTTCATTCGAAGCACGCACATGCATTCTAAGGCGGAAGGAATCAATTACTGTCTCATTAGTCGAAATTCCAAAATTAAAGATTGTAACCTGAACATCGGCTATCCATTTAAACGATTTATGCCTGAAATGAGTGGATGGCAGGGTTACCAGTGTACTGAAAAAGGCATGCTTGATTTTCCTGAAAGCCAGAAAGATAGCGAAGAACATTGTAAGATTTCTTTGGCTAAGTATTTAATCATGTAATGCACTGCAGATACGTATCTAAAAGTTTTATTAGGGATGGGATCTGAAGTATAAAAGCATGTAAGAGATATTAGTTTAATTCCTTAAAAATAGTTTATCCTTAAGATTCTCAAAATTTTTTTAAGAAAGTTTAGCTCTTTAAGAAAATGATACAAAACCTTCAATAAAAGTGAAAAATATAAATCAGAAGTAAAACAAAATACCATGATGGCCTAAAGTTTCCATGTAACTTGATACTTTATCGTTTATACTTTTCTGATCTATTTTGCTTTTCTGCTTATAGACACTATTTGAGAAGGTTAAGAAAAATATTATTACTATTGTTTAAAATCGCTTAAATTTTCCATTTGACTTTGGATACGTATCTGAAGTGTAACATAAAAAATTGTAAATTGCTAATCAAAATACAGATTCAAAACTCAATTACTTCCTGCAAACTTCCAGTATTGAATTCAAGGTAAAAACTCTCAGCACATGAAGCATTGTCTTTGGAAAGATTAAGAAACAAGCGTGCCGAGCTCAGAGGCATCCACGGCATGTAATTTGGTTGAAACCTGATGAACAAGGAATGATTCTTACAGGATATGCATTTTCAAACAATAAATGTTTAAAATGAATTACAAAGTAAAAATCCTATCACAAAGTAAAATTCCCATCCATTGTGTCATATTGCGATTAGACAAAACAGCTGATTTGACATGATATATTTTTAACAAGAAATATATCCTGTAAAAACAGATATTTTCCCTTATGTCTCAGTAGGGAAGTTTCTTGCATGATGATGTTGTAAATTATTCTTTAAACGTATCATATTTTTCATTCAAATAATTATGTGCATTTTGTTTAATAATATATATCTGTAGAACTTAAACATTCAAAAGCTGAAGGATCGCATTTGAAGTTGTTCTACAGGAAGTAATAATTTCCTTGAAAATATTTAAGTTTTTATTCAGTTTTAATATTTGAATCATTGTTGTAAATAACTGCAGAACATAGTTGAATTCAAGGTTAAAAGATGTGAAGATTAGGGTATGTAATATTTTTTGGTACGTAAACGATTTCGAATTCAAACAATTTAAGTATTTTTTTTTCAAATGTTATATACAGAAATATTCCTTTAAGCTTTCAATACTATTTTAGAAATATTAAAGGGTACCACAAAATGGGCAGATTATCAATATATGTTAGCAAATTAGAATTCTTTCGTGAAATAATTGGCGCGGCTTAGCATTTTAATATGTAAATAAAAATCATTCAGATTCTGTAAACTTCATTCTGTTTTTACCCCTCTCAACATCAAGGAACTCGATTTGTTTTGTATCTTAATTTTCTTTAATGTAATTAATCTGAAAATATTTTAATTATTGTCAATAACCTGAAAGTATTTTATTGCTCGGAACCAGGTAAACTGCTAGGAAAAAAGGTTAAAAATTCCTTTTTAAAAAAGAATAATTTTTTATATGAGTCAGCTTCCCTTAAAAAGTCCTCTATCAAAGTAACTATATAACCCTTTTGGGTCCATAATCCATTTTTGCTCTTAACCAACTAACTAAACAAATGAATAGATATTTTATTCAACCACTGGTTGAAGGCTGAAAAATTCGTTGTTCTAGATAAGTGATTAAATATTAAGACAAAGCACTCCAGTGTTATAACGAAGGACTTTCTAGGGGGTACTGGTTCTCAAGCAAACTACAAAAATAACATTATAACTAGATTCTATATACAAAACGGCAGACATCAGATGAAATTAATTCAATTAACAACCGATAATGACAGCCGGAAAGAAATGTTGGATTTCAGTAGTTTTAACCATTTAACGGCTAGTAGGCCTCGAATATCTGGATGCATCAAATTATTCTTTGTCATTTATTGGATCATTTTTTAATTTGACGAAAAAACTTAATACGTTCGAGAGTTTAAAACTTCCAAACATTGTCTCACATATTTCGACTTTTCACTCCTTCTGTGTTTTTTTTTTTTTTTTTTTTTTTTTTTGTCATAGGTGAATGTAAAATTAAAATCTGCTACCCTTACAAAGTGTTTTTAGAATAAGTTTTGCTTCTAATGAAGCAGACGAAATTTTTCTTTTGGTTATGTTACTTTGCTGCGTCAAAACACCCAGCGGCTGTCTTGTTTTTAAAAGATTCTCTCATAAAACTCCTATACTATACTTTCAATGCATTCATGTAAAATTTCGGAAAAAATACTCGAAATCCAATCTAGCCATCTCCTTCTGTCACCGAAGTAGGAAGTAAATGAAATGTCACAATTCAGTTCCTAACCTATTCGGTCAGCGATAATATACTTATAATGGATATTTGCATATATAATTGTTATAGGTCATTGTTCTAAGTTGCTTTATTAATTATATAATTGTTAATACTAAAAGTATTTGAAACATAGTGATGTAATTTTAAACTGAAATTTGAATAACTAATGTAAGTTATTAATTTCGTTTAATATCCTTTTTTGAAATGAATTTCTGAACTTGAAAATCTGCCTCGTTTGCCTTTGATACTCCTTAATATGCCCAAACAGCACAATTCATGAACATTTTTAAGCTTTACGTTTAAACATAGCTATGACTTCAGTACTTGTAAAGTACTTGTATAGTACTTGTAAAATATAGTACATGCAAACTTACTGAATTGTTTTTAAGATCTATTCTAGTTATGCTTTAATTATTTATGATTTCTTCTAAATAATCTTCATAATTTTTACCGTTTGGAATTCTCTTATTTCCTAAGTTCAGTAATGATAATTATAAACATTTGTTCATTGTACTAAAAATATGCTGCTTTCAATTAAAATAAAATGAAAAAATATTTAAGCCAAATTTAAATATGCGAATAATGAAAATAATATATTATTATTATTATTACAAATGTGACTCTAATACAACGCGTTTTATTTTATTAACACGGCTTCAAGCCCAGAATCAGAAGAACTCCGTTACGTTGCAAGCAGCGTTTTACATAGCCACATAGTGAGGCGCAGGATCTACGGAAGTCTATTCTGGTGGTCTGACAATGACGTAACTTAACATCCTTTCTGTCTGACCCGCAGATGAATTAGCTGTTTGCGATCGACGTCACGCGATCTACTTGTCCGAAATTATAGTTATCATAAGACAGTTTTCTGTCTTAGTTTTGTAATATTTCCAAACATTTGTATGAAGATACGATTACTTTTTGCTTCTAAAAAATAAAATATTGCAAATTTTCCTTTTTTCTAAATTCTACCTGTAAATGTACCATACATTTTCTGTACTTTGTATTAAATTTATCAACAATTTTAAGTTACTGAAAATGTGAGAGCATTCATCTATGTTTACCTTTTGTGAAAAGCAGTATATTGCATGTCGTCTCTTTTTCTGGAGATATTTAGTAGCATCATTAATGTAATTTTTCCTTTTGTAAAAAGATTTGTGATTTCATGTTTAACACGTATGTTTGTATACTTCGTCATAGACCAGCGAATGAATAAACGTGTGATCGGAAGTGTGTTGTGTCTTTCTTCTTCTGTGATCATTATCAGCAAGGAATGTAGTTGTGGGAGGTCGTAAGATCGACCGATAATGCCAGCCTCTCCGTTTCAGTTTATTCTTAGACGCATTACTACCAGCGGGAAAGCACTACATTTAGAAAGGGTAATTGCTGTCTTTCTACTCGTGTTTACAAGAATCCCTTAAACACAATTTCCCTTCGCATTGCTCGCATTTTCTAGTGACGGTAACACGAAAAACTTCATGTTGATTTGGCACAATTACAGAAGTTTTTCACTCATTTACACAGAAATTGTCGAAGACAAGTTAAAATGCGCTTCAGGTATTTGGACTTTTTCAAGTTGGTGTTTTTCAAAGAATAGTTTCCCTGGAAACGTTTTATGCGCAAGAAAGATATATATGCGTATAAAAACTCTCTCTTCTTCGCAAAGATAGTAAGTTTCTTATTAACTCAGTTCCTGCTCGGTAGTATTCATGTTTTTTCCAGATCTAATTAACCTCCGAGTCAGTTTTTCTTTTCTATTTTCCCCCTTCACTCTGCAGTAGCAGCTGTCCCGTCCTGCGAGTTTTTTAAACTGAAGAGATGCAGACAAAGTTTTACGAGCTCCTAAATCAGTCGGTTTTAAGCCTCTTAGAATACACTGTCACTGAAAGAAGAGTAAAAAAAATGCATTTATCAGCACATGCATCATCATCTTAAAACTAAAGTTTTCTCTTTCTTGGAGCTCACAAAGCACTCATTTTAGAGAAGTTTAGCACTCAAGTTTTTAGTGATTTCATGTTCTTGATAAATGTATGGGAGATCAACTCAGGAGTTATATCATTATATTTCATGACGATTGACATGATTGTTAATCTCTAAAAGCTTAAACAAAAGGATTCTTTCTCAAGTAAAACTAGAAGGGATTTGCTTCCATATTCAAGTAAAAGATCTCTAAAAGTAAATTCATAAGTACAGATTCTAAATTAAAATTATTGTCCTGCTGTCCTTTAAGTAAGGAACGATAGATTTGATTTTATAGATTTCAATCGAACTCGGACTTCTTTTAGCAAAATTTTAATAATTTCAACCAGAATTTATTCAAATATATTACATTCCAGTTCTGATTTATGAAACTGAATCAAGTAAATAATAAGCAGTTTTTCATATTAGCAGATCGAAATTTTACAAAAATCCTGTAGTCAAGAGGATTTCTGAAGGAAAAAAATGTTTATTAAGCAAGAAGCAAAATGCTTAGTTTTACTAAACTCTTTCACTTTGAGACAAAATTTTTTTCCTGCAGTTTACAAAACAATTAGCAAATAAACCACCGTTTTTTAGCATATGTTGCATATAATGCGAATCACAATGTTCGTTAGAGTCTAAAATCGTAGTTAACGTATAGAGTTTGGTTTTCTTCGGTAACATAAAGTAGTATCAAACTCCTAACAGACTTCAAGCGAACTACCGCTTGGTTTGCAGCAACAACAGAGTCTTGAAAAGGTTTAAAGCAACATTTTTTTATAATATCAGAACTTGAACATAAAATGCCTTCTCATGCTTACAAATCAATCACATTTGTGGCGATGTTACTTAAAGAAAGGATCAGTTAAAAAAATTAAACGAAGTCTAGTCGTCCACGACTACACAACTGATTTACCGCGAAGTTGGCACCCAATTTCTCACCGGAGTTACAATTTAAATGTCGGCTGCAATAACATAAAGCCGAAGAATTACAATCTTACCAGAGCTAGCGAAATCTAGTAACATGGCTTCCAGTAGCAAAAACACGCTATGTGGTACAATCCAAAACCCTCGACTAAATACTCTCAAAATGATTTGCATTCTGGTGCAGAAACTGAAAGGAGAAGTGATAGTAAAAGTCTAAATCACAATAACTGGTTAATTAAAATAATAACAGTTACCTTACAAATGAAAAGGGTTATTCAAAGTGACCGAACCTTTCAAATGGCTTTATTTTTAAAATTTACTGATACAAAGCTAGGTATATATGAAATGAAAGGAAAAGTATTTTAAGTTTTACTTATAAGTCTCAAATGAAACTGACTTTTATTATATGAACAACATAAAATAACAATGAAATTCTTGTCTTATTTGCTTCTTTATGTACATATATATATATATATATGAATTTCCACAGCAGCAGCAAGGCACATTTTGTGAGCTTGTGGAAAGTAGTTGTTCCAACACACTATTTTTAACATACTCCTAATAAAAAATGTTGCGTGGCATATGGTCTAACTGCCTAGAAGGCCAGCTTTGACATATAGAGTCATCAAGTCCACTGTCAAGGTAATCAGCCACTTCTTTCGCGTAACATGACATGCTGTATCATAGTTTCGCAACCTTAGTTGTTCGCTGACATAGTTTTGAAAGTTTTTTTTTTTTCATTCAGTGTCCCTTTTATGTGTATCCAGCGTTCTCTAACTCTTCTACACTGACACGTTAGATATCCTTCAAATGTGATCTATAGACATACTAGCCAGAATACGCATTGAAATTTTTAGGAACATTACACCGAACTATTATTCATTTAAACTCTCCGAGAATCTGTTAAAACTGGTGGTGAATAAAAACTGTCCATTAATTTATAGCTCATTTAATTCATTTACACATGAAATTTGATAAAACATGCTCAGGTTTCTTCCATTTCATACCTGCTAAACTTATACGAAGCCACAAAAATAAAAGATTATTTTTGATATCTCTGGAAATATGGACCTTGTTTATAGAATTATACACTGACAGGTGGTAACTAGCATTTTTTTTCCTTGAAATAAAGAACTGAAAATTTTATTATGATTACAGCTCAGATCACCACGTATGAAAATTCGATTCATATAATCTGGGATGACCTTTCTAAAAGCTCACGACTACTGTATTTGTATAATCAAGTGAATCATAAATGCTTGTTTAAAGAGGTTTTAGACAGCCAAATTTTCCAAAAGTGGTTTTAGTGCTCATTAATTTTTGAATATTACTTTCTGCGTTGCACCTTAGGCAACGTTCTTAGTAATATGATGGCTAAAGACCGAAGGGTTTGTCCATTCACAACTAGTTTCTTTCGCCTCGTTGTTGAAGGTGAGGAAAACTTCTGAATGCCCCTTTATTACTTCCAGCACAAGTTTGTAAAAAATTATGAATAATTTTAAAGGAAATTGCAAGCTACAGTACTTAGCTTTAGTCACTAAAATGGTAATAAATGAATAAATAAAAAAATAAGTTAAGAAAATATTAAAAAGATTTTCAGTATATTTCTGTTGTGTAGGATTTAATACTATCTGAAAGAAGTACAAATTTCAGAGATTGAAATAGGTACTCAGAAAAACAACTTTCCTATTAGACTTTTGTCTTCAGCCTTTTAAAAAGTTTCTTAATTCCATTTGTGGAAATAGAAAGCTCATCTCTGCTTATTTTAATTCAAACTCTTCCAGTTCTTCATTTCTGGAAATGTCATTTTTGACTCCATAAATTAGAAGCACATGTGCATTTTGAAATGCTATGTGCAGACATACCAGTTTGAAATTTCTCAATGAGATTAGACTTTTGTTTAACAATTATCATGTTTAATACGGTACACACACTTAAATATTATATAACAGGTTAGATTATTTGCAATCCAAAACCCTCGACTTAAATACTCTCAAATTGATTACATTATTAGATTAGATTACTTAGACATTAATAACTAACTAATTATGACATAGACTAGGTTTGTGTGCAAAGAAAACACTTTTACAATTTTGAATAACAGTATGTAGTGCAAAATATTTGTAAAAGCAATATATTGTAAGAACAAAATATATAGGATGAAATATAGTTATGTACATTTTCGAAACTTTAATCTCTCTCCAGGTATGAAAGTAAAGCTGCTGGTCCAAGGATGAAAAGACATACCATTTTGAAATTTCTCAATGAGGTTAGATTTTTGTTCAACAATTACCATGTTTAAGTTCTCAACAATTCGAGGCCATAATAATCATAGATCATATTAGTTATAATTAAATAAAATCACAATTATGCAAAAATAGAGAAATGGAGAAAAGGTAAACGAATAAATGAAACGAATTGCATTGCAGATTAATCTCTTAAGCCTCTTATCTTTCTAACCCCAACTACGTGTTAATCAACTTTCTCGTTACTTTCTCGTTTTTTACGTGTTAATCAACTTCATGATAGGTAAAGACCTGCCACCTACACCGATGATCTCTTTTCTCGGTCAAGCCAGGTTGCTAGAAATAATTTCCATGCTTTTAGAATTCGCAAAAGTCATGAAAATATGCCAAATGTATGTTCTGAGAAAATGTTATCTACTGAAAACTCGCGGCAAATACATCACGGACGAAAACTTCTAGGAGAAAACAACGTAAAGTGAAAACCTCGTCATACAGAACACCATGGGAGAAAAGAAAGCAAGGAGAAAGCATCTAAACATCGCGGTGCAAAATATCGTCATCGAAAATAATGCCGTTCAAAAACTTTCGTAGTTTAAAAACCTCGTCAAAGATACTGTGGTAAAATATAAAGTAATTAAAAATCATCGCATAACTATAACACCGCAGTCATGCTTTTCCCGGCATTAAAAATTTGCATATTTCGCATCATGATTTGTAAGTGGAAGAAGGAATGAGGAATAATTTTAATTTTATGTTTTATAGTTTTGAACTAACTAATAAATATTTGATAAGAAAATAAGAAGGAAATTTACGCGTTCAAAACGTAAAAATTAGTAGAATTTTAAACTTATATAGTTAACTAATAAAGATCATTATAAATTAATCTCTTTTATAAAGTTTTATTGGTAATTTTTCATAAAAAAAACAGACTAAGAATGATTAGAAAAGAAAGATGAGTATCTGCATGTGGGTACCTCTATTAAAATTTTTTAATTAATTATCAAGTTATAAAATTATGTTAAATGCTATAAGGGGCATTAATGTTCCACTCATTTTCAGTTTTGGAATGCTTTATTGCATTGGTTTTATTCTTATTTTTCAGCAAAAGTTTACTAGTTAATTAAAAAAATGAAGGTAAAAATGTTCCTCATTCCTTTTTCTACTCACAAATCACTATGCGAGTATGCATTTACAACTTTTAAATCCTGAAAAACGCTTTTCTGCGATGTTATCGTCATGCGATGATTTGTAGGTGCTTTGTTTTTTAACCATGATATTTCAGTATGATGTTTTTAAAAACAGAGAAATTTTCTAACAGTTTTATTTCCGATCATGATGTTTTGTTCCACGATATTTAAAAACTGCAGCGTTTTCTCCTTGCCTTCTTTTCTCCCGCGATGTTTTGCATGACGAAGTTTTCGCCTTGAGTTGTTTTTCCCTCTGCGTTTTCGTCCGCGATGTTTTCGCCTGTAACCGAGAAGATTACCTGGCAAAGATGCTACCTGAGGAAAAAAAATACTAAAAACTTGCAACTCATCAATGTCAAATCTAATCAGTGTCAAATCTGTAGCCAAAGCGAAAAACATTTTTTCTTCATCAAGGGACGGGGGATAATGCGCAAAGTGCATGCTTTATATCTTTAATTTTAGTGTCTCACGCGTAATTAATTTGCAGTCATTCTCACCTAGACAATCAAATATTTACTAGTTCAGATGTACTGAAATTACAAGCCTAATGATTCAAGCGAAACTTCAGTATTTAATTTTTAAAGAACTGAATTATTTTGCGTTCATGCCATTTTAAGCATTCCAGTGACAATATAAAACGAAAGAATTTGTAAAATTTTCGCAATAGTCGCAATAATTTAGTAGTTTTCGTCTTCTACATATTCATGTAATTTCACGGAACTCTTATTTGAAAGGCGCAGGCAGTTACTTTTTTTTAACTCAAACACAGAGCTCAGATTCTGAAAATAAATAAATAGAAAAAAAAGTCTGAAAGATTTTCAGATTTTAAATTACCAAAGGGGCGTTTTTTTAACATTTTATGTGTTACCTTTATTTATTAAATACCATGTTATTCGCGCTTAAACCACAAAATTCAGTTCAACAGCAATATCGCAAAATAATTTTAAAATGAGTCTATCTTTAGAATTTCCGATGCACAGTTCCGCGCGCTGGAGATAAAAAGGTTTTTTTTTTTCGTATAGTGTTGCCATTGCTCGTTTTTAAATTTTAAATCGTTTGAATTTGGTCATCAGAAATTCGTTAAAATTTTACAGAATATGAAATAGATAATAAAACAAATTCCAAATCCCAAATTTGGGCTTCCAAATGCTCATATTCGGGTGGAAACGTACGTTATTCAAAATTGGATGGCTCTAGGTACCGTTGTTTGATCACATTTGGAGAAATATACATACATTTCTGCAGATTCTTCATTATTTAATTTCTTTAAATATAATGCAGAGCTGCAATATTTGGTGGCAACAGTTCGAAAAGTGATACAACGCTTTTAGTGATTCGACTCAAAATCGCAAAACGAAAACAATAGTCCTTCAGGGACAAAGCCCCTTTGGACTAATAAGGAAATCAGCAATATTTTTATTTATTTATTTCATCTTGACGGAACATTAAAAGTAAAATATGCAATACTTTTTTAATATAAACGTAAATCCTTTTGAAAAAAACATATTTTCAATAAGTTTCGCTATCATTTTATTGTTCATAACACACTGATGATGATTATAATATAATTTATTCTAGCTAAAGTTTAATACAATTCTTAGTCTTTGCGTTGTATGTAATGTAATTATTAGTTGTAATGTAATTATTAGTTACTTCTGATAATATCAATAAGTTAATGCTCATCTCGCGACATTGCTATTCTGAAGCTATGTCTGAATATAACAGACGTTAGATTTTAAAAATGTGTAAGACTTTGTAGATGAGCAGCTTTGTGCACTAAATACGTTCAGAGTGTTAGAAACACAATTGCAGCCGAACTGGAACGTAGCTAGAATTAACTTTTAATAATGAACAAGAAGCAGTAATCATTAAATCTTGCTGGTATTCTCACGCAGTTATTATCTAGAAATTTCAGTTAACTAGACAAATGTGCAAGAATTATTTGGACAGTCAGTGGAAAACAAAAATTCTTGGATTTTTTTGCGCAAGCATTGCACTGGTCTTGAAACAGATAGAGTTAATTAAATGTGGCAATGGATTTCAGAGCTGTCAGCCATAAGAGGTGTGTTCTGTAGAAGAATTTCTAATAAAGATGTATATACATATGACGTTATATGCATGCTAAACCTTACAGTGCTCATGCAGCCAGTTGTCGGTAAAAATAATACACTTACTTGCCGGAAAAAAATAGAAATAATAAGAGTTTTTTTTTTTTTTTTTCTTCAAAATTAAGAATTTTTTTTTCGTAGACAAAATATATTTGTTTGCAAAAAGGTTTTTGTTAAAATTAAAGGAAACTGACTAGCTGAAATAAACATATGAAAAACATATGAAAAGTGATTACGGAATTAATCAAATAGATGGAAATATTCCCCAAATGATTTTTAAACGCACATAATGTTGTCAAAAGAAAAGCTTACGCAGTTCATAAAATCTATTTTCCTTAAATAATATTTCCTTAAATTTGTCGTAGATGTAATTTTAATTAAATAAAATGAAAAAACTGAAATTAGCATGCAGGTGAAATCTATTTAAATGAAAGTGAAAATAGTTAAGAACAAAACTTCACGAGAATGAAAGAAATAATACAGAAAAATAAAACGATAAATAATAGAAGACATGTACAGTAAATTTCCTTGTACATATCTCCTATTCTACCTTCGGATGACACTTAACCGAGGCCACAAAATGACTGTCTGGCCTATGGACCTAGCCAGTATGCTCGGTAGAATGTAACACAACCTGATGAGAGGCTAGGAAAAAGGTGATACGCCAGACAGTATATGTGGAGCAGGGAGTTATGAGGACGATGTACTGGGTATGTAATTTAATGCACTATAGTAAATGAATGGTAATACCTATTCAATTTACAATAATGTAAACCAGAGTTACTCGGTGGAACTGGGGAAGGTGCTTTTGCTCATCCTTTGTCACTAAATAAAAGTACTTTTCTTATCCTTACAGCTGCTGTGCTGTTAACGGACACAGATCATTTAGATGAGTATAAGGTGTTTTTTCCCTTCTTTGTGCATGCTTTCGTGGTGTAATGGTTAGCACACTCGACGCGTATTCGAAAAGTCCAGGTTCGAGTCCCGGTCAGACCATTGCACAATTTTCTCGTCTTCTGCTTCATAATAACCTAATGACTCTACAGTGGCGCCTGAACTAAAAGGTGGCGGATGATCATTCTTCACCACCAGGATTTGGCCATTGGGTCCCCTTACGCCAGTCGCCCTTTAAAGGCGGAATATATAAGGTATTTTCTCCCTCCTTACTTCATGCCTTCGTAGTGTAATGGTTGGCGCGTATTCGAGAGGTCTAGGTTCGAGTCTCGGGAAGAGCATTCCACAATTTTCCAGACTCTCCTGTTTCATAATAAGCTAATGACTACAAGGGGTTGGCTTTTTTAAATATAGGTGGCATGTACTCCGACATTCGTGAGTGATTCGGGATGCTGTCTTCAGGGCAGAAGCACTAATCTGTTGTTGTTTGATTCTCATTGCTTGAGCTATTTAATGAAAGGTCCAGGTCACGAGAAATACTGTGTCAGCCACAGCCTTGTTCCTCTAAAACCCAATAAAATCATTAGACAATATGTTAGTTTATATACCACCAGTTTTTCCATTTATTGAACAAGTGGCATTTTATCACTTTTTTAAGGTGCCAGGTAAAAAAGGTTATTGAATGTTTCTCTGCCTGTATGTTGCTGACTGACTGCACTTTTCGTTATTGGGTGTCTGCTTTCTTGTTATCGTCCAACATAACACTGATCTGTTTTCTAAGAGACAGTGAGCAGCAGTTGCGTGGTATCTTAAACAAAGTAACCCTGGTTCCTGAACATATCTTTTTACTCTAGTTTCCAGTTATTTTCTGCAGGCTTGCAGCCGATTCGCTTTAGACTTTAGTGCTCAGGCTATTTTGAAATACACATTTTATTGATTCTTGGCACATTAACTATGGCAACCATTTGTAAGTTATTGTATTATTAGAGCCATCAGCATATATATATATATATTCAGATGAATATTATCAATAAGGTTTTGAATGCTACTAATAGGCCATATTAATTTATGATTTAAATATTATAAAAGTGCCATATGATTCATTTTAATTACTTCAGTTTTTACCAAATATTCCGCGTAAAAGAAGTTTCATAACATGGATGCTATTTAAGAAATTTTGAATGCCATTTCATTTATTTACTTTTATAAAAGGCAATTTTAATTTATGATTTAAATGTTATAGAAGGCATAATATGAATCGTAATATAGTTTAATTTAATTCTTTCATTATATGCCAAATATTTTGGCTGTAAAACTTTCACAACGGTTATAAGATCCAAACTTCTTTCTGCCAAGCAATGTGACTATATCTCAATGTCAAACGTGGCGAATTCTCGCACAGGCGTGAAGATGAACACAACAGGGAAAGCGTGTTAAAAACACTTTTATTAATCCATAACTCTTTAACAGAAAATCATGGACTTAACGTGCGTATAAGAGCACTGACTACTTGTGGACGGTATAGCAAACGTACGCTTCAATAGCGAAATCCCGCTCTGTCTAACCTTTTAGTTTCAATCGTAAAAATACTCTTGTTCACCTACTTAATTTGCATCCTGGCGAGCAAATGCGAAGGGAAACAGGCTAGTTCAGAAAAGATACCAAAATAAAAACAACTGGTTAGTAAAAGTCAAGGGAACCCTACACATTTGAAAAATAAAAGCAGAGATTTCAATTTTGCACTAAATGTCACATTTAAAACAAGAGACCACCAGTAAAGAGCATTTCTTGTTTGACTATTTAACCTTTATAAATAAGCTCCATCAGTAAGTGTGTAAGACCGCTGAGCACTAGTAGTTCGGCCAGGTTTGCTTTCGAACCCAGAAAAAACAGGCGGACTGCATGGTTAGTTTCCGTGGTTTTCCACATGTGTAACGAGAATACGAGCCAGCTTCCCTCAGAAAGACCTTCACGAAGGCATCCATCATCTTAGGCAGATAGCCCCGTGGCTTTGCCATATTCAAATAACCTAACCTATATAAAGAAAGTGGGAATATGATGAAAAGTCTTGCAGTTGGTGTTGTCAGTAAGTATACTTTCCTGTCGGGTGATTTGCAAATGTTAACGAGAGAAACGTTGTATCGTCTCTGGGAATTTTTAATAAATGCTTTTGTTTGTTTGGTGTAGAAACATCAAAAATCAACATGTAATATATCTCTCATCGCTTTATATTCATTTATATAGAGCAAAAAACTTTGTTTAATATAGGTATTAGCAGTCATGT
Organism: Stegodyphus mimosarum; assembly: GCA_000611955.2. Lineage (NCBI taxonomy): Eukaryota > Metazoa > Arthropoda > Arachnida > Araneae > Eresidae > Stegodyphus > Stegodyphus mimosarum. The sequence goes on from KK116780.1 coordinate 427,119, forward strand.
GTATTTAATCAGATACCAAAAACACCAATAAGTCAAAAAGATTTGCAGCAAGAAAGGTACAATTGTTTAAAGATCGGTGTATGTCTTGAATGACTGAAAAGAACAAAGTATTAAAACCGAATCGAAATATGGATCATAAGACATGATTGCTTAAACGAAACGAATTGTTTTCGTTCTGCATCTGATATTGTAACTGAATTCAGATTAGTGCTAGAATGGACTAAAAATCGGAATATTAAACAAATCAAGATTGTCAAAAAATGTTAATTTTTCTTGAATCAAATTTTATTAATGTCTTTTCTAATGGTAACGATGTGTGTTTATAATCTAAAATGACAATATATTTTGTCAGAAATTAAAAATGATGGACATAAAGTAGTTTAGTCATGCTTTCCTTGCAGAGAACTAGAACCAGTAAATCAAAGTGATAATGGCATGGATTGATTTTAATAAACAGGCATTCTAAAATTTGCGATGCTGTCAAACGCACAGCCCATCAGCGGTCGAGCTGTTAAATCATTGAACACTAGTAGTTCGACCCGTGTTGAAATCGTGGCAAGCGAACTTACTGCATGAAAAGTTTTGTGGGGTTTCTCATTTGTAAAGTAAATACGTACCATTTCCTTTAAAAGTCATTCATGAA
>KK116780.1:427773-453920 GCA_000611955.2 Stegodyphus mimosarum
CTAAGAAGGCAGTCCTCGTGTTCTTCAGCGTATTCCAAACAACCTAATCGAATCCAATCAAATAAATGCAAGCATTTACATAAATGATAGTTCCATTTTCCTAAATAATAATGACCTGAATCATACCATTCGGGTTGCGAAAATGTTTCCACAGGAAGAAAATATCACTTTATTACTGTGCCGTTGCAATTACTTGGCTTCAACCTAGCTGAGAATTTACACGAAGCAAAATAAAAGGTATATTACAAAGTTGTAAACCAAGAAATTCAGAGCGAACTTATTGCAAAAATAGAAAGAGCAAAGGGTACTATAAAAAATGTTCAGAACGGAAAAGTAAGAGACTATATGCATAAAAGATATGATCATATTACAAAAAATAAGGGAATTTAAACGAAATATTAATTTTTTTTTACAAATACTCATTTTCTGTAACTATTAAACATTTGTGAGTAAAAGATATAATATAAATTTATTTTCATTGTGCGTATTTTACAACCAACATATTCAAAAAGCAAATAATTATTCTTTAAATGGTAAAAATAAATGATAAATTCTTTATTAATTCCGAAATCTATGCATAGTACACATGTTTTCATAAAAAATGAATAGTTGTATTCTTTATTTCTTTCCGGCTTAAAGTTTTAACATTCACATAACTGGGAGATGATTACGTTCTTGGAACAGAAGGTTTTTCAAAATATATCGATGTCATATATGCTGAGATTTTTTAATTTATAGAACACAGGGAACGTGATAAATCAACCTTGCCCTCGCCAGGACTCGAATCTGGATCTTCCACTTCGCAGGCTGGAGGTGCTAATCACTTACATCACGAGAGCAAGCAGGGGGTGGAGATTCCCTTAATTACTTACGTTTATATTTATTAATGTATATACAAATAGTAACATAATTCTTCAACTTTTGTATAGAAGCTGATTAATTCATCAAAAGTAATAAACTCTCAGTTTTTCCCTTCATAAAAAGATCACAGATTCCCTTTTTTCTGATTTTAAATTTTTTCTAGTTTTCAAGCAATTTTGAACTGAATGATTACCATACTGATCGTGATGTTCAAATATTTTCACAGCTTTCTATCAACTTCTGCTTCTTAGGACTAACACACATAGTTAATTTGATTTTTAAAGTTGACACAGCTGAAGGCAAATAAATACCTACAGTACTTGTAACGACAAGCAGATTTGCTGCTACTAAAAGAAGGAAAATCTAAAAACCGTCAATCTTTTTTATGCAATGACATGTGTTGCAGCTCACTTTCCGCATCTGTTGCATTGTAAAAATATGATATCCCTTCCAGCTGATATTACACTAACTTGATATGAAGAATATATATTGCAATATAAAATAGATAAAAAATAAATTTAATTACAGTCTTTTTCATTCCGATGTGTAAACAAACCTTGTAAATATCTGATGTGAAGAAACTCGGAACGATTTCGAACGAGACAGATTGGTTGTTTTAGAATGCGTCCAGGTTTTTAACTTCTTTGCTAAGGTCTTCATTAGAAAATTTATTTTAGAGACTGAACAATCAATTTAGAGTATTCTGACGCTATAGGAACACTTTTAAATGCTTAGCACAAAAGTGATTGTTTTAGCTCTGCACCTTTCCTTTTTCTGCTGAATTTCTTCATATAAATTTCAGCAGAATTTTTACACTTTCCGAACAATTATTTTCAGACTATTTGTTCCAAAATTTTATTCACTTTCATTACGTTCTATAGATATTACCTGTCTTATACATCTCAAAACAAAAATTATCTCGAATCAATAGAAGCAAAATAAAGATAAGGCAATAAAATTTACTATGTTCCAGCTAGCTATCTCTCTGTAGACCAACAAAAAATCTGAAGACTACTTATTTTGAGCAACACAAAAATCGTTATATTTCCACTAGGAGAAAAGAAAATCTAGGAATTTTAAAGTGAAGAAAACCTGTGAAAAAGGCTGCAATCTTTTATTTCTTAAGAGTACGTCAATATCAAGAAGTAATTAAAATATTCAAAAGGAAATCAGCAATAAGAAGGGATGCCTCATAAACATTTTCCGATTCATTATTTAACACAAAATTTTAATTTTAACCAAAATTCCCTTTTCAGACTTAGAAGAAATTAGTTACATGGCAATTAACCTTATACCTTTAAAATGATATGTACTAAATTCGCAGTATAATGTAATATATTCCAGATAAAATTCTTAAGCTTGGCTCACAACATTCGTAATTTTGATTAATAAATTGTAATAAAAATGGTACTTAATTTTTCCCAATTTTACCCTCAGATTTTAATATCATGTACAACAATAAATATCGTTTTATGAAATAACATTTCACAAAAATTAATTAAAAAATTCATAATGAAACAATAGTACAAAATGAAACTGAGCATAATTTATAAACTAAAATTTTAAACTGTTATTAGTATATTAGGGATAAGAAAGAGTACGTTAAATAAATAGTATTAGGTTTATTAAGTAATAATAACTTATTGTTTTGACTCTTAATTTATTACGTCGTTTCATTGTTACGCTATAAGAAATCAAATCTGTGGTTTATCTTGAAATTTGATTGCGCTTTCCTCGCTAATCAGTCTTCAACTTGCAATTTATAAAAATATTCTCTTTTTCATAAATTAAAAAGAAACATAGTCTGTTTATCGCCACAGGCGAATTTTCACCATAACGTCCTTCACAGTTATATTGGAAATTAGGTGTTAAAGGCCATGTAAACCTTGTCATTTTCGGTGCACATTTGGTGAAGACCTTCACAATAATTACTCCTTTATAAGAAAGAAAAATAATTTTACTTCCGGAATTTACTGATGTGAGGAGAAGTAGCAGAAAATACTGACGTCTTGACAAGAGAAAAAATTTTCTAAAAAAAAATGACAAAAGTTTATTTTAAAAGTTTATTTCTAAGTTTATTTATAATTATTGTAATTATTGTCTTTATTCCAGAATTATTGTCTTTTATTCCAGAATTATTTATTTAATTCAAAAAACAGTAATTTTGAATCACAGTAGGACAAAGGATAGTCGTCAATTACTTTTACAAAAGTTAGGATATTCGTTATACAAGTAAATAAAGGATTTCTTTGACAGATTACCATGTGTGTATCACATGAGAAACCCAAACGTTTTACTCTTTACTGCTAGAAGCAGAGCAAGCTAAATAACTGGCGCCCATCATCCTTGAAGCTGACATCCATCTTAGCACATATGTTTTTTATGGAATCATAACAGGGGCACCGACCCCTATAAGGAATGGTGCAACCTAATAAAAGTTTTCCCCGTTACAAAGGTCTGAATTCTTTTCAAACGAAAAGGCGTTTCAGTTTACGTTTTGCTAATAACGGAGGCATTTGTAGTTTGCAAGAAGGACAGCTCGCAAAAATGTTTTTTCTTTAACTTCGACACAGATAAGCTTGAATTTTCTAAGCAGAAATATGAATCAAACTGAATATGGTTTATTGAGTTAATGAAAAAAATATACTGATAAGTATTTGGAGATCTAAAGCAAGTTTTAATAATTGTCGACAATCAAGCAGTTTCAGAAAATCTCTTTTTTTCCAGGAGAAGAAAGCTTTTTTTTCCTTCTTATGATTACTCTTTAAGATGATTTATTGATTACTCTTTAATAATTAATTTTCGGAACTTTAGAAGTATTCATCATTATCCTCTTAAATATTGCAGCTTTAAACAAATATTTAATAAATGAATTGGAAAATTAGTAATTCATTTTGTTCCCATAATTTCATGTTTTATGTCTTAGAAAGACAAATTCAAAAGAGTGCATTCTGAGCTTCTTAATTAGGCTTTGATTTCTTTGGTAATAACAAAAAAAATAATAGCAGTATCATTAAGTCTAAACTGAAAAATAGTCCTGTCCGTGATGACGTATAAATCAGTACAAAAAGATTATTTGCGAAAGTTATACATAATTTTGTGAAAACATTATTTGATCATTAATAAAAAAAGATTCAAGCCAGAGTAAAATGTAAAATTACTCAAATATTAATCTCAGATTTCTTATAAAACTCCCGCAGGGAAAAGGGAGGGAAGGAGTGGCACAGAATTTATATAAAGCACTAAACGTAAAAGCAAAAAATGCAGATTTCTTATTCTAATATTTGCAATTCAAAATCTAATATTTCTTATCCAAAACCTATACCAAATGAACGATTTTTCCCCGTTTACTCTTAATATCTGCTGTTTAAAAGAAAGTGTCTAATAAAACTCGGAAAAGTTTCTAAAAAATGTATTACACGCATAAAATTGAATCTAATCTTAGCATAGATTTGTACTTTGTGTATAAATTGTTTCTCTTAGTATCTTAAATTTTAGAATTATTTATTACAAAGCACAATATGAAATATCTTAGCAAGTTTTTCAGATTTTGCTTAATAATGCTTCTTTTTCCGGGGATGGGGCAAAAATTCATTAATAAGGAAAATAAAAACGCTTTTGTTTGCAAGAAAAAGAGCTATTTACCATTATTTTATTTCGCACTTTTCGAAAGGTTCACATTAAAGTGAGAAAAATTACCGTCTTGACAACAGCTTTAAAAAGAACTTCTATAAAATGCTGTTTCCAGATGTAGCAAGGCTCTCTAAATAGACTTGAAATATGTAGTTTTCAAACTAACTTACTTTGCCATGTCAACAAGATTTATTCATTTAGATGTTCGTTGCTCATGGCTATTTAGCATTTTTGTGCATCTATAAAATACCAGTTAGGTTGTAAGGTTTACCCTATATTTATTAACAGTTACCTTAAGTTTCGTATCGTTCCTATCTTATTCTAATTTCAGCTTACAATTTCCTTCCAGAATGTAAATTCAGAAACGCAGTTAATGCAAATGAGAATGAGTACTAGTTAAGTCGTGACTCAAAACAATTTCTGGAGAGCGTGGGGTGAAGAGATTTTAAAGCTTGGTGTGTTTAAAGTGTCTGAGGGCCAAAACTAATTTCAATAAAGAGTGTTGGTAACGAAAGTGGAAATTATTTATGTAAGAACACCACTAATATGACTTCCTTCCAGATAAATTGTGGAAGGTCCAAGACGGTATAAACCTGTTCAACAGAGAAGATGTTTGTTCCAAAGTCAATTTGTATAAAAATGTGAATGTAAAATTCTTAATTTTAGTATAGCTTTAGATATTGTGTAAAGTTATCCCTAAACAGGAAAAGTTTTAATGATGAATTCAAGAAAGCACACTTGCTACAAGTTTAAAAACTTTGATGAGAAAGAGTTTTGTAAAATTTACATTCTTAAACAAGGTCGTTTTGAGACCTTATTCTTGGAGTAGTTAAATTCTGGTGGGGAAAGATGTAAGGTTTATCATAAGTTTATTAAGAGTTATTTTAAGTTTTGTATATTTCCTACCTTATTCTAATTTCAGCTTACAATTTCTTGCCAGAATGGAAATTCAAAAACGCAGTTAATGTAAATGAGAAAGAGTACTATTTAAGTCGTAACTTCGCCTTCTTCTTCGAGAGAGAGTCTGATTCCCTGATGAGTCTGATTCGCACCGCGCGTTTGCCTTTTGGCTACATCTCTCTTAGCTATTGCTACGCTCGGCCGTACCTTAGGCCCTTGCTTGGCTACGCCGATTTAATTAATACTTAGGGGCCAACTAGTTAAATCTCTGATAGCTTCGGCTATACCTTTCAAATAGCTTAAGCTAGTTTAGTTTAAATTATTATTATTTTAAGTTCAAGTCCGAGTGGCGGCTTTGTGTAAAGTTCCAAGTAGGAACTGATAGTAAATATAATGAAAAATAAAGGGTTGTAAACTCTCTTTTAGTCTTGCGTGTTCTGTTCACACACTTGAGCGATTATTCGCTTGTTAGTGTTCGGGGGGTTCTAAGTTAGAACTTTAGGATTAAATAGTAAAACCCCACAAGGTATCTCTAGTTTTACGGACTCAGCATTTTACCAAGCATGAATAACTAATTTTCTCGAAAATAAATAATACTTTAAAGCCAGTTTATGAAAATAATAATGTTATCGTTAAAACTATTAATTTGGTTAAGCTCTGTCGATAGAATTCTATGTTTCTTTCAATCTTCAATCAATTGCCATTGAAGAGCTGATTACGTACATTTTAGCCACGCATTTTTATTAAACATTTTTTATTCTTGATGCTCTTATGTACATGCATAGGGTCAGTGAGGTCATTTGTTAAATATCAAGATTCAACTGCTATTATATAACTAGAGCTTCATGTGATAAATAAGATATGCTGCTTATTTATTTTAAGCAGCTAGCGTGTTTCTAATGCCAGAGTGTTTAGAACTGCTTTTAAGCACCAGTACTTTTTTGCCTTTTAATTTCATTAAATAATCTAACTTCTGTTAAATCACAAGTAATTTGTTTGAATATGTTTTCGTGAGGTCTTACTTGTATATTAACTCTCAATTCTTAAATATTTTGCAATGAAGCAGAAAACCGTTATACAAAAAGGGTTCTGTTTGCGATTATTTTCGGAAACATCGTATTAAACTGGAGTCAAAACGCGAAAATTATTAAAACAATTTTTCAAAATTTTATAGGTATTACCTATAATGCCTATAAAATTTATTGTGTACATTAACTAGATTTATTGTGTACATTTAAATACGCTTTGAAAAACCTTGCAATACGTGCAAAGTTAATCTGTTCTTCCATTTTTCTAAAATATTTTATAGAAGGTTTAAAATTGTTTTGTGAAAAAAGCTTCAAATTTTAGAAATAATTATAATTCACTTGTAGCTTTTAAATGAAGTATTATTTGTCAGTTTAATCTAAGATTCGCCTACGTTAGTTATCATGACGAGCAATTGCCAAACAAAAGAACTTGTCAGACGATATTAAAAAACTAAATAAATAATAGCGGAATGTTTATTTGAACAACAGATTGTAATACAGCTTAAAATAATTTGTGTTATGATGACAGCTCAGTTCACACACTCCAGTAATAAATTAGTAAAACACTCCAGTGCACTGCATACGTATTCTCTTTATTTAAATTCACATCTTTATATCAATTCACATTTAAATTATAACTGCCAGTAATCACTTAGAAACCCAAGCATTAAAGAAAAATATCGTCTTGAATCACACTTCGCCGTTATACTACAATGAGTTTAACGAGTATCCTTTAGTTGTAGGACATGCAACGTTGAATACCACCCTAAGCTTAGTTTAATTTCTCTCATGTCTATACACACCTAAATCGGGTATAAAATATGAATCAGTGACATTTTACTTTTCAGCTCTTTCAAATACATGTGTCCCATTTGCTCGCGGATCCTCGATTTTGTTTAGCACGCACTCTCTGTCGTTTTTCATCATGCTCCCACTTTTTTCACAAAAACTCTGAGCAGATAGTTAAGCGCGCATCTTTCAACCACGCACTTATGCCAAAAGTGCTCCCAGGTTTTGCAGTGTTCGCAAAACATTCAAGTTACAGTCACAATTTTTTATATAACTAATCACTTTCACACTCATTATTCTTTTTTATGTAACTAATCACTTTCACACTAACAACTTTTCACAAATTCTAAATGTTTTAAACAATGACCAAAAAAACTGGTTATCCAGTAAACTTTACAATGATAATAAATGACATACACAATTATAAGTACACGCATAATAAAATAACTGCATTAATCATTAAAAGGTAAAATACATAATTTGGTTACGCTTGAATTTTCCTGTAGAATTTTTTACTTTTACAACTCGTGCCTTTTGGTTTTCCCAGGATAACTATCAGTTATGTTTCCCAATGACCATTCACACGGAGGCAGATTATCCTCTTTTAAAACGATCATGTCTCCTATTATAACGTTTTCTTTCTGGAATTTCCAATACGATCTTTCTTGTAAACGGCTTAGGTAATCCAAATGCCATTTTCGTCAAATGTTCTGACATAATTTAGCTATTTTTTGCTATTGGCTAAGCTTGTTCTCATTAATGGTCGTTAAATATGACTCAACTATAGAATTAATTGACCTCTCAATAAGGAAGTGGGCAGGGATTAATGCATTTACATCCTCCATGTCAACATTCAATGAAACCAGGGGTCTAGAATTTAACATTCCCTGTACTTGTACAGTTAAGATTCATAAATTAATATTTGGCTGCTGGGACTATTTTCCAATAATATTTAAAGGATTTAACCCGAGCCTCCCGAAGGCCTCCGAAATTTGGAGCTTTGAGGAGGGGAGTAATGTCAGTTAATATTCTCTGAACTCATACATTTTAGCAAGGGGTTATCTTAAGGTAACCATTTTTTTTTACAATGAGAAGGAGGACACGAACAATGGAAAGAAGGACACGAAGCTACACGAGCAGTGTAAGCATAAATAAATAAAACTAAATCTTTAATAACAAAAACTATACTAAATCTATATTTAAATTTTAAAGTATTTTATACTTGTGTTGGAAACAGAGTTATATAATAAAATTATATTAATGAACAAATAAAACGTGAATTCTGCTTAGTAAGGCACTTACCTGAGTATAATAATTATACAATGAAAGAAAGAAATTTGTATTTGCGTCAGATGTAAACGCGAACTATAATATTATAGACAGATTAAAATAAACAAAGTGAGCAAAAGTGTGAGGGTACGAGACAAGTGGGGTCGCGTGAAGTTTTGATATGCTGTGTATGCGTTTTATAATCATGTTTTTACGAACTGCACCATTCAAATGACGATTGACGCGTAATATTTCGACGCGGCATCTTTAAGTAATACAGAGAAACAAATTAGTTGTAAAATATTGAAAAGGAGGACAGTTGGGAGGACACTTCTTGAGGAAAGACAGAGCCTACCAAAGGAGGAAGATTGGTCACCTTAGTTATCTGGCTGATTTATCAGCTTGAACATCATTTTTTAGTTCTGCATTTGTACCTACAAAGTTTTTTGTGTTGTCTATGTGCAGCAAACATTTTCCTCTTCTAGACATAAACCATTCAAGTGCAGCTACGAAGGCAACTGAAGTCAAATCCTTGAACAGTTGCAAATATGTGACCTTGGTTACAAAACAGATAAAAATACATACATAAATTTTGTTATATATCCCCTTTCTCTGATTTTCATATTTCATAGAGAAAAGAACGTTGAAATGTACTCCAGTAACATTGAATGGATATTGAACAATTCGGTCCCTTGGTAAATTACCCATTAACTGTTGTGTTGATTTGGAGTTAGCTTTAAAGTAAGTAATGCACAATATTTCGAAACATATTTCTCCCTGTCACTCTTCAAAATTCTTCTACATGATATAATAAAGAATTAGGGCCAGTATGTAAATACTTTACATGATAATAAACTATAATTTCAAATAACTTATGATTAAATGGTAGAAGAATTGGAAATTTTTTATCATAATTTAAATCACTCTGTTTGAGTCTTTCACCTGTTCTTAACAATCCATCTTCATCAATAAATAGATGGAAACTACTTACCTGATTCTTTGAATTTACTGCCCCGTCTTTTAGAATACAGTTGCTTTCACTAAGAAATGATTCTTTCTGTATTAATTTGATTAATATTTTCTCAGCTTTACCAATATCTTCTGTCGATACACAATTCCTGTTAACCTTTTTTTCCCGACAATTTCTCAGAACCCTGCAAATAAAGCTTAAAACTCGAACAAGTTTAGAAAAACTATTACTTAGAGCAAGAAGACCAGATAAAAATGTATTACTAATAGCACTAAATGTTTTTAAGTAAGAGTCAGCATTACTGAGTTTTTAAGGTCACTGGAAGAGTGAACTTAAAAACTTAGTAAAAACTCCTTTTGGATCACAGGTATCCGGAATATCTGTGTTAGATATTCTTTCACAGTAAGAAACTCGGGTCTTCAAAAGCACAGTTTGGAGTGAACAAGTTTGTCAGGTTCTACTCAACGTGAGATCAAATCTGTAGGATGACTTTCCGATGGAACATGTCTCCACTGCTGCACATCTCACATCTCTTGAATAGTTGTTACTCTGTTGGGCACAAAGATTTTTAACTGGTGAGCATCTTTGTTTAACCACCATAGCACAATCGTTGAATCACTTCAATAATAGAGAGAAGTTTTGGCCAGTTTTAATGCTACTTACATTCTTTTCATCAGTTTCACTAGAAGAAACGCTGCACATAACTCAAGACGTGGCACTGTGACTTTCTTTACGGGTGTAATCCTGGATTTGCCTGTAATCATCCTTATCTTCATTTCCCATTCGTATTGACTAATTTCAAATATATTTCTGTTCCATAAGCCAGCTCAGAACTGTCCGCGAACCCATGCAACTCCATTGTTACAACATCTCCTCTTATAAATCATCTCTCAATCTTCATGCCATTAATTACAAGTAAAATTTCATAAATCTTTGCCACTCCTTTTCAGTTTCTTCTGGTAAAACGTCATTGCAATCTATCATCGGTAGCCAAAACTTTTACATAAATATCTTTGCTTTATATAACAGGACCTAGCAATCCCAATCTATCGTTGATAATATAGATCTCTTAGTGTATACAATTACGTCCTCGTGTTTCACCTTATATGAAAAATGATCTTCCTTGCGATTCCAATAAAACTCCTAATGTTTTGGTCTCTTCAGCTTTTAAATACGCGTTTCCTCGCTACTATTGCGGGGAGGATTAAGCTCATTATTATAACTTGTGGAGGCTCATGCCTCATTTTTAAAAAATTTCAATTTCTTGAAATCGCACTTCTTTACCCTCGTTTAATGTCTCACCTCGTGATAAAATGTCATGCATATTGATATCCGACATTATTATTAGAGCAGCTAATGAAAATTGCTTAGACTCTTCTATGTCTAATTGTCATAATGTGCGCATTGCTAAGCATGGAGGGCCTTACGATCCAAATGTTACAGTAGCTAATTCAAAGGCTTTTACTGGTTTATCAATTTCTTCTTTCCAAAGCATTCTATGTTCTGGAGTTATCCAGATCATGCGGAACGTTTTCTCTGCGTCGGAAGTAAATGCAAAGAGGCGTTTCCTAAACCTAAGCATTAAAGCAAAAATATCGTCTTGAATCACACCTTCCCGTTATACTGTAGTGAGTTTGACGAGTATCCTTTAGTTCTAGGACATGAAGCTTGAATACCGCCCTAAGCTCAGTGGAATTTCTCTCATGTCTATACACACCTAAATGGGGTATAGAATATGAACCAGTTTCATTTTCTTTTTCTATTACTTCATGCATGTATCCCATTTGCTCATACTCTGCTAAAAATACTTTGAATAATTTTAAATAATCAGGATCTAAACTCAATCTTTTTCTTAATTCTGTTAATTTTCTCGAAGGAATGAATATCCTTTGACTCTTCTAGACATGAGATATCTTCTTTTAAAGGCATAGTTACAACGTTTGCTACCTGATTTATCCCTTTTCTGAGTTTTCAGAAAATGCTCTTCACATATTATGGTTTCTTTATTATATATTGTCTCCTTTTCAGCAGTTTCTACCTTCCAAAACTTTCGCATTGTTGTAAGTCAATTCTTGTTTTCACTAACCCACAATTTAAGCGATTTTGTTCTTCTGGTGTAATGCTTCTGATACAGTAAATCCAAATACGCCGTTTTGCAAAATAAGACTCGAGTTTTCATAATGAATCTACTCCGGTTTTAATACTTCAAAGAAAACCTCAGGTCGTAAAAACATCTCTGTACGTTCCTGATGCATTGAAATTCTCATAAGCTAATTTTATATTACAAAAATCATGCAATTTAATATCAATTTTCCTTGAAGGAATCAAATCTTGCGTGATTTTCGGTAATACTAAAGGTCTAAATTTTTTATTAACTTTTATCTTTATTTCTAACACATGCCGGAACTCTCGTTCGAATTTAAGTACGGAATCATTTAGTACAGAAATTACGATGTTTACTTTATCTGTCTTCAATTGGAATCTACTCGCACATTCTCTGCTTATAAAAGAGGAAGTGATGTCGACATCCAGCAATGTTTTGACTACATATAACTTTTCCATATCATCATTAATAAAGCAGATCGCGGTGCTTAAAAGAACACTTCTTGATTTGTTTACACTTGTCGCTGCAAACAGACCATTACCGCTGTTAGGCAGAAAGTCTGGCGCTAGGAGGGAGAGCACACTGGAATCACTCGCCGCTGTTTCCTTTTTGCTTTTTTCTTTCTCTTTCGATGATTTATTTTCCATCGAAAAATGGAGCGTCACGTGGTTCCCATATACAGAACATGAAATTTTTGATTTGCAGTTTTTAAAAGAATGACTTTATGCTAAGTCGTTAAAACACAAATTATGCTTCTTAAATATGTCTCCTCTATTGCTTACAGATAACTTCTTGTATTGCAGCGCTGATTCGAAGCATGATTTTGATATCAAATAACACATTTTGAACTTTTAACATCAGTTAAAAATGCTTTTGGTACTGTTTTCTCTTTATAGCCTTTCCGATGTGGACTGGAACTGTTTTTAAGAAATTTTCCACACGAAGTATAATAAAGATCTATTTCTGTTCCCAATCTGAATGGACGAAAACGTTTCTTTGCTCGTCAAATACTAATGAACGACGCTACTTCTTTATCAAGAACAGAAAATATTTTATTCGATACTGTAAGATCATTTAATGTATCAAAATCCGACTCTTTTCTCAGATTTAAATAATGATTCCCGCTCGTTATTTAACGTGAAGCAAATTCGGTTGCTGGCGTGTTGTTATTTCGGTTTCTAAATTGTTCTAAGTATGTTTGAGGGAAGGGCTAAAATTTTTTAATATAATAGAGTTCACTTTTTCGTAATTACTCAGCTCATCATCTTTAATATAAGTGATTACGTTAAAGTCTCTTTCACCTAGTAAATTTAACAAAATATGCGACTTATATTTATCAGAGACAGATTTTGATTAAAAAAAATTTTTCTAACAAAGAAAAGAAAAAAAACCAGTCTTCTGGCGTAGGAGGCACATTTAAAGTTCTTACAATTTTCTAGATCACTCTCACTTTGGTTTTCTACTTTTATTTCTGCTCGTAATTTTGCAAGCTTTGTTTCCGTGTTTATTCTTTCTAACTTAATCTACTCAAAATTAAGTAAACTTCGGTCTTCGATAGTTGTATTCATTAATTCTTTCACAAGTTCAATATCTGTTTGATGATATTTACTATTTTTGATCAAATCAGTGAATTCACCAACTGTTGCTTTTTCAGATAGACTTTCTCCTAATTTTGAGGCTATAAGCATAAAATCTTCTTTTTTACAAATGTTTAACATTTTACTCAAACAAAACAATCAGAATTCACAGAAGTTTCACTTACTTCAGATATTCTGTCCTGGCCCTCCGGCTCGATGAACCAATGATGTTATGATAACAGCTCAGTTCACACACATGAATTAATAAATGCTCCAATAGACTGTATGCATTCTCTTTATTTAAATTCACATCATTACATTATTTCACATTTAAATTATTTACAAGGAATCACGTTTCAGGATCCTCGATTTTATTTAGCGCACACTCTCGGTCGTTGTTCATCATGCTCTCACTCTTTTCGCAAAAACTCGCCGAGAGGTGAGAGGTGCGCGCGCATCATCCAACCACTCAGTCATGCCCGACCAATTCCTAATTTAAAAACTACGAACAAATTTCTAATATTTCATAATTCTAACTGTTTAAGAGACCGATACCTGAATGTATTCGATTATAACTGCCAAAGATTCTAATTTAAACTTTCACTTTGACAAAAGGCTTTCAGTTCGAGGTCAGTAAACAGCTCAGGACAACCTTTCAAAATGACAAGTACTTCTTGAGGCAGGAATGACTCTTACTAGGCTTGAGCATAAGTTGCACTGAAGATGCAAGAAATTATGGCAGCTCTCTTTTAACTAACTTTGTGGCTCGATTTTTTTGATCATGAAATATACTAAAAATAGCGAGCTTCCATTGCAAGCACATCCAATTAACTAAAATTCAGAAAAGTAAGATAACCTAACAGCTGCACAATTAGAGTAACGCGCAAGTTGGTTCTGACCTACGGTCGGAGTAACAAGCCTAATGGAGAGAATAACTAAACGCCGCAGAATAATACTACTAGGAATAGAATGAATTCAGCAAGCAAAACACACTCTGATTCTCTCTCTGCTTTAAAAACCTTCCTTTAAATACTCTGTTCTTTTTACCTCATTTGAATATCACACTAGCTAAACATTTTGACAGAAAAATGGTAATGAGTAGGCTAGGAAAGCTGATTAACATAAAATAACTGATTAAAGAACCAAAACGTTACCTTACAGGTTAATTGATACAAAGCATACCGTCATACTGTCAAAAACAAATAAACAATTATTACTAGGATAAATGATGACGAACAACCAATAAAATAATAAATTTAGGACTGTTGTATGTGAGAAAGCATGACTTGTTTTCAGTTAATAATAGGATCAAAGTATGAAACCAGATGAAATGCAAGATGACAAAATAAAATGTTACTAAAATACTGTACAATATTTATTATTGTTAACAAGATTGAAATGAGTTGTTCAGCATATGTACATATGTAATACAATACTAAATAATATTTACACTTTACTGCGCATGCACATCAAACCTTCTACCATCCCATTCATTTCAAACATTTAATACTGTAAAAGCAAATAAGCTTCACATATTATTATGCAGAAAAATGATAAAGATTTACTACAAGCATATGAACAAAACACATTACTTTCCAGATAAACGATATAAAAGACTAACTGATACACTACAAAAATTTAGGATTGTTGTGAGTTTACGAGATTTGTGTCAGTTAGTGGTAGGAACAATATCTGAAACCAGTTAAAATGCAAGCTGGCAATAAATTAGTTGCTAGAAGTATTTTACAATATTTATTAAGGAGATTGTAAAGCCTTGATTTATTATTAAGGAGAATGTAAAGCCTTGATTTGTTCATATACATATATACTGTATTCCTGTACTGTAATTACTTTTTACTGGACATATACATCAAAACTCTTTCCGTCCCAATACATGCATTTCACACCGTTACAAGCAAAATAATAATAATACATATTACTGTACGGATACATGATAAAGATTAACTGATATGATATAAGGTATTTCTCCCGCCTTCTTTTCATGCCTTCGTGGTGTAGTGGTCAGCAGGCTCGACGCGTATTCGAGAGGTCCGTGCTTCGAGTCCTGGCGAGGGCATTGCTCATTTTTCACGTCTCCTGCTTTCCAAAATAAACTAATGTCTCTACAACGATACATAAATTTAATACCGTTACAGGCAAGTGAACAAAATATATTATTATGCAGATAAATGATAAATACTTATCAGGACTTAGCATTCTGTGCGTATTCTTTGAGAACATAGTAAATTCTGTAAAGGGTTCTTATCCTTACGTTCTAAGTCCTGAACTGGAACAGGGAGCGGAAGGTATGCTATGTTCTGATGTAACTGCTGGGCTGGAGAATAACTGCACGTGAAGGGATTTGGAATCCTCTTTTATTAATTCACTATTAATAACAAACCTCCCAATTCGGGAGAGATACAGAACGTAACAGACCACACTTTGGTCAAACTTAACAATCAAATAAATTTAAATGAATTAAAATAGAACTTAAATTAAACGTTGCTTCGCAGAGCAATTCGCGGAAGTTGGCCTCTACCGAAAAGGGTGCGTAGCAAGGTATACTAAATACTACCGCACTTTAATTTATTTTACAAAGCAATCACGTAGTAAGCACTATGGCTTATAAATTTAAACTGCTAGCTGGTCAGGCGAACGTTGAGCAGCGTGACCGTGATCTGAGGCAAAGCTCTCACACACCGAGAGGTTTCTACCTCTGCTTAAATAGTGCATGGCTGAACTTCAAAAATTAGCATAAGCTAAAAACGCGCGCTTCTTCTGACAGGAAGTTGAAGCAGAGAGGAGATAGAAAAGATTTAAATTAAAATAAACTTGGTTAGTTTAACTAAAACCTTACATACTAACTGATACTATACATAAATTTAGGACTGTTACAAGTGAGTAATCAAGGCTTTTTATCACTTAATAATAAGAAACATACGTTTGAAAATAATTGAAATGCAAGTAGGCAATGTAGATGCTACTAGAAATTGTTATTAACGAAGTTGAAATGCCTTGCTCAGTACATATACATATATACTATATTCGATAAAAATACTATAATAGACTTATCAAATACGCATTTGGAATTAAAGTTGTTAGGTCTAAAAACTCGATAAATTGCATTTGTAACTGACATGATAGATTGCTATCATGTCAGTTACCAATATCGTTATCTACACTGTACCTACAAGAGACATGTCATGTATCTGTGATTGTTGTATCTATGAAGTTTATTGCAGCTACGTGATTTTACATATTGTATTAATATTTTGCTCATTAAACGTTACGTTTTGTGTTGCAAAACTAGCTGCTAGCGAAAATTCCCCTAATGTGACACCGCACAGTAACCCTTAAAGCAGTGCATAAGCGTCTTGGCCAACTTAGCTAGTATAATTTCGTTTTTTAGACTTGCACTGAGACAAGCTGACCAGTCTGCACCAGCTGGTTTTTTTAAGTGGAATTCTTTAGTTTCCTGACATTCAGAGGCACAGTGCTCTGGATCTTTCAACCTGCCACTGTTACAGAGATCTGTTTCCCTAATTTGAAAACGATGAAGATAGACTGGAAAAAGACCATGTCCAGTGACGGGACGTGTATGCAACTTGTTTTGACCAGCAAATTAGTTTATATTTTTGGAACTATTTTGAAAGTTCTCCTTCCAGTCATTGCTGTTTCCAGTCTTAATTGCCATTGTTGTATCAAGGATTGCCCTCCGGAGGCTTTGAGGTGCGAAATTGGAAGTGGGACTGGTATCGCTTGTGCAAGTGTGGATATATCTGCTTGTTTCGCTAACTAGTCCGCGAGGACGATCTGGGGGATGAAAATTATACAAATATTGTTACACTTCCCTAACCAAGCTGTTTCTGATCTTGAAGTTACACAGCGCCATTAAGCCAGAGGCAGAGTCGAAAAGATTAAGAGTGAATGTTGATTAGCATGTAAAGTAGCGGCTAGTCTTGTTGCTTTCGTAAAAGCACCCATTTCGCCTTGGTAGGCTGAATTACCTGCTCCTAATCTTATTTGCCATATGTATATATCAAGTGGCTATCTTCCATTACTCAAAGCCCTCTTTATCTTTTATTTATATCTTTTCTTGATTTCTAGTTCTAGATTTGTTTTTGTGCTGAACGTGATAGTTCTATGATCACGTAGATTTTCGAAATCTTTCCTCCATCTTTCCTTTATTAATTGCGCTGTAAATTGTTCCAGCCTGTGGGGTCCAGAATGTAGGAAGTGGGGTTTAGGATACAAAGGCCTTGCGAGGTTGCAAAATCTTGAACACGTTTGCCTCTGTCAGTTTCAGTACTCCACCCCAGAGGGGACATGAAGCATTGAAGTAGCCAGCTATGATACGAATATTGTCGCTAGCTATGTTATGTTGAGCTACTGACTCAGTTTTATTAAGTTTTGGATCAATGTCCTGACTTAAAGGGAAATACGATGAAGAAAGAAGAAAGGATTTGCCAATTGCGCTTAATTTAACAATTACCGAGTGTTGCATGGCTAGGAATAAAGATTGTGGTAATGTAATGTACAAGTGTGTGCAACCCACCTGGCCGATAATAATCGGCCTCATGGTTAACGCAGCACACACATCGCAGACAGACAAAAATACAGGTAAAAGATTAAACAACAGATTTTAAAAAATACAGTTAAAAACATCAAACCAAAATTCCCAGTATTGTTCCTTTGCCATTTATAAAGTTCATCGAATCTTTTGCAAAACTAAACTCTTTATTGAGGCAGTAGAATTCCTTTGTGTTACCATTATTTCCCTAACATGTCATAATAACACGCAGTCTTCGACGAAATGTCGTACATTGCATTCAGCACTACAAAAGATATAGTATGGAACTTTCAGAAACTATAACAGTTAGTCCATTTGCGAAGAGGAAGAGTTGAAAAAAACCTCTCATGCCAAATAGTTTGTTGTACTGAGTATAAGGTTCTTAGATAAAGCTGATAACCAGATAATGTTCTTGGAACAGCTGGAAAAAATGACTTGTAACAGATCTTGAATTTTGAAGATACAATTGACTGTTCCATATTGCAAAGTTTCCCAACTGATGTGCACATAGTGATGGTGTGCCGCGAAACATTATTCGCAAAATTTTATTTGAATATATCGAATACTTGACAATATTGAAATGGTTAGTCGAAAGTTAACAAAGATTACTTTAATGCAATAAAAATTTCAGTCCATATTTAATGGCATTATAAAAATGTTGTATGTGGACAAAAGTTTACCATTTCAGTTGCGTTATATTTCAGTTTTATGTGATGGAATGAGATCATAGCATCAATGTTTATTATTCCATACTAAAGTTCTTTGGCTGTTGAGATGAAGAGTTCCATCTAGAGTTTCTGAGTTGAAAGAAGAATTAAAGTATTTTTGAGAGTAACTCTCTGTATACACCTAAGTTAGAAGATAATTAGTTTAAAATAATTTGTTGCAAAAAATGGCCTAATTAGCTTACGTATTTGAATATCAAAATTAATTTACACGTACCTCACAGAAAGATGAAGTCAAAGGTACGCCACTTTTTTGTATTTAAAACGTATTAAGGCACATTTGGTGTATTGTTTGTTCTACAGGGACAGCATAAAATGTTAAGCTTCGTCCCGAACACTGAAACTGCTTTAATAAAATTCTCTATTTCATTTTGCGAAATTTTGTGACTGGAAGTATATGTCTGAGATTAATATTTGGGGAAGTAAACCTTGCAACCACTTACTGATGCATTTTTGAAGGCGCTTTACTGGGTAAAAGGAAAAATGTTTGCTTATAATACGGGTTCATGTATATGAACTTGACATATTAAGAATATTCTATATGATAATTACATAGTCCAAATATGCACAGAAAATGTGAGTATCTTCTTTTTGGACTAGTGCAGTGTCTAAGGAATTTTCTCCTTCCTTAAAGAGTACATTTGCGGTGAAACTGGAAGCAGGTTCGGCTAGCATCAGGAGGCTCGAATTTCGAATCCCGGGGAAGATATGGCTGATTTTCCATGTTTTTGGCTCCAAAATAAATATAATGACGCTTCAAGTTTTCTACCAGTTTTGAATATTCTCTTTTCATCACCTCAGTCCCGCCTTTCAAATGGCAGAGAATTGAACGGAACATAAATGAAATTTACTACATCCTGCGCTTGATATTTTTACAAAGACGTACTTACTACATCCTTTCTCTGCTGCATCAGTAAATTTTAATACAACATACCATAAAAAGTAGCAGTAATTTTGACTTAAAAAAGAACAGTCTTGATTTTGAAAATCATGTTTCTTCACACAACGTGTGGAATTAAACAATTTGAAAATCAAGTTTGCTTCTGCTGATTTAAAAACCCTATTTCAAGAGAAAAAATTTCTTATGTAATAATCAAAAATAAATAATCTGATGTGTACATCACATGACTTCCTTGTACGGAATATTAAATTATAAGCATTTTTTTCTTGCATTTCATCTAAACTTATTAGATTGAATTAAATCTACTTTGTCGATAGCGCATAAACCACAACAGAATAAATGCACGCTTTACAATTCTCTGTATTTGTTTACCATAGCGACACTCTGGGGCTAGGTTCACTTAACAGAGTTATATCTCATTCTTTTATAACTCAAAATGTACAAAAATTATATCACCTAAAGAATTATCTAACCGTTGCCACATGTTCTATTCAAATACTATAATAAATCTAAAACGATGTATAAAGGAAATTAAACAAACAAACAAAAGAAACAGCTTTTCACAGACGATTCAGTATTTCTCATTCAATTAATTGAATTCTTACATAGCGACAAGGCAAAAATACAGAAAAATTCAAAATATCTATTTAAAAAATTAAGAAGTAAATCTTAAACATTTATTTGCTCGAATAAATTCCAGAATGGATTAAGCATGAATTAATTCGCAATGATAAACAATAATAAAAGAAGGCGTTATCTTTGTTGTTGCGACGCTTAATTTCTCTAGATTGGCAGCAAATCCACTATTCTGCTAAGTTCCAAATGTAAACAAATATGTCTGCTATAGTAATCATAATTAGGCTTAGCCACACTTAAACAACTTTTAAATTGTTGATAATTCTATAAATATTACATGCAGATTTACTAAAGGCATAAAAACCTTAACCGGAAGAAAAGAACTACATAATTCAATCATTTTTAAAGCAAAAAAAATACGATTTACAAACACATAAGAATAAAAAAACTGAGACCACTGAGTCGAGTAACAGAGTGGATATGTATATATATATATATATATATATACTTTTGGTGTGGCCGATTGCAACTGAAATAGGAGGTGCACATCTACATGTTATAGCAGTCCTCTATAAAAAATTTCAACGGTCTGAGGGTACTCGTTTTTGAGTTATACGAAATACATGCGTACGTACAGACGCCAAGAAAATTTCTCTTCAGACTCCGTTTTAAATTAGTTTAATAATTTTTTGGCGAAAAAGAGTACTTTATTTTATCCTTACTTACAGATGTCAAGCAAAAACATCGTTAAAGGCATTCGATGGCGGTCAAAATGGATATTTTCATTGAAATATGATACCCATGAAATATGAATTTTTCGCGATTGCAATACTTCCTTTTTCGCACAAGGAAGTAAAAAGCCGTAAACCTTAACGTAATAGAAAATGGAAATTAGAGATTACTCCAGGCACAACTGGAGTATTTAATTTTAAATAATGCCGGAATTGAGAGTATTTTTTTCTCTTTAAGTGTTTACTGTAATTTGTCTTCACAACATTGAATAAATGCTTCGCCTTAAATATTAGAAATGCTTCAGCAACCGAAGTAATATGCGGAGCATTAATATACAGAAGAATAAGTTTCCTTAGAGCTTAAATTTATAGCAACAACTTCAATTTTTAGTCATTCTGATTATAATCTCGATTCTTCCGAAATATGTTATTTTTGGAATTAGCCGTCTTTTCCCTTGAAAGAATGCAGAAACTTTAGCCATGACGTAGACACCTAAGTCTTCGCGTACTAGCCGTGTTCAAGAAAATAAAGATTCACATTGCGCTTTATGAAATAGCAAGTCATACGTCAATAGTATAACTCAGCTTCGAACAAAGGTTTTAAATCAATCAATTTTTATACACTAATTCTGTTAAAATACAAAAACTACTGAAATTTTACCATTTTCTATAGAGAAAGGGTTTTCTTGTATCTAGAAGCTTCTGTCACAGTCCTGGAAACCCTACTAGGCTGACAGTGAATCATCGCTTAGTCTGAAATAAATCACAGTCTAAAAATCAAGGTTAAAATTTCTTATCAGTGTCTTAAATCAGGGATCTACAAACTATAGTATACCGTGGGCCAAATGCTACCCGCCGCATATTTTTAATTCGGCTTGCGAGATGATATTTTTTTTCACATGAAACATATTTGAAATTTCGCGTTATTATGTAATGGCCGATAGCTGAGCTAAAAAGTTGTGAATGATGATCGTGAGTCGTCGTTATCAAACTAAGCACGCAACACTGTATTCAAACCTCACAGAAAATTAATGATTGTTAAAATCGGAAAGTTTAAAATAAAATGCATTTTCACAACTCAGTTTATTCATAAAAATATAAAAAATGAAAAGGAAGCAGTAACTAAAGTCTACTTACGAATACCTCATTTAATAGCCGCAAAAGGAAAACCATGTACCGATGGTGAAATAATTAAATCATGTTTGCTTGTGGCAGCCGTAGAATTGTGCCCACAAAAAACAGATATGTTTCTATCTGTCAGTCTTTCAGTGACAACAACTCTGAAGAAGTCGGGGGACATCGGGGGCCCCATCAGGAGCCAATTAAAAGACAAGGCAGAAAGTTACAAAGGATTTTCATTGGCTCTTGATGAGTAGACAGATATTACTGATACTGTCCAATTGCTGCTATTTATTCGAAAGGTAGTGCTGAATTTGAAGTGATTGAAGAATAATCTTCTATGAATAGTTTGCGAGGAAGAACTGCAGATGGAGATATCTTCAAGGAAATCGAAAAATTGCTAACGAAATACAATTTGCAATGAAATCAGTTAAAAATGTGTCACAACTGATGCTTGAAAGAAAAATGAATGGAACTCGGGAAGGATTAGTTGGACGAATTTTTAAAGCTTGTGAAATCCTAAATGTTCAAAATCTTCGGTAATTTATTATATAATTCACTAGCAAGTCTTTTGGGAAACACCTCATAATGTCATGTGTTACTGAACCAGTTGTATCAGTAGTAAACTTCATTAGCTGTCGTAAACTTAACCATACACAGTATCGTTAGTTTTTATAAGAGGTCGAAATTGAACATCCTTATTTGCCTTACCATATAGCTGTTCGATGGCTCAGAAAAGGGAAAGTTTTGTTGAGATTCTCGGAACCGAAAGAAGTCATAGGTATTTTTTGAATGAGAAAAATTGCCCACAGCCCTTATTACCGAATGGCTAAGGAAATTAACATTTGTCGCAGACACAGTAGGATATCTCAAAGTATTCAGTTTAAAATTACAGGGGAAAACTGTGCTGCTATGTGAAATGTATTCTATCGTGAAGGCATATCACAGAAAGTTTGCATTGGCTGAAGCGCAAATAGCATTAAACAAATTTGACTGTTTTCAGTGCTATAAAAAATTTCAAATATCAGCGAAATCTCCATTCCGTAAAACTTTCGCGCATGATATATTTTCTGAATAAATATACAGTCACAGCAATAATTTGTGGATCTTGATACAAGCGCAAAAGAAATTTCTATGTTTTATAAGACATTTTCTCCCTCCTTTGTGCATGCATGTCTTCGTGGTGTAACGGTAGCACACACAGCGAGAGTATTCGAGAGGTCCAGGTTCGAGTCCCGGGGAGGGCATTGCTCATTTTCCATGTCTTCTACTTAAAAAATAACCTAATGAACTCTACAGTGGCCCCCGGACTAAAAGGTAGTGGATGATGATTCTTCACCACCAGAATTTGCGACTGGATTCCCTAATCCCCAGTCGCCCTGTAAAAAAGAGTATTTTCTCCTCCTTTCTGCATGCCTTCGTGGTGTAATGTAATGGTAGCACACTCGCCTACCATTACATTACACCATTCTTCAAGTAATGGTAGCACACTCGGCGCATAATTGAGAGGTCTAGGTTTTAGTCCCGGCGAGGGCACTGCTCATTTTCCATGTCTCCTGCTTCAAAAAATAACCTAGTGACTCTATTGTTTCAAATCCATGTGACTGAATAATTGAGGAACTTCCATCAAAAATTCAGCTGGAAATTACTGATTTGTGAATTGTTATGTTAAAAATAGTGTTTAAAGAAGGGGATCTAACTGAGTTTTATAAATATCTTTCGGCAGATGAATACGCTCAATTTAAATCGTATGTACGGGGATGGGTATCCGCATTTGGGATTGCCTACGAATGCGGGACGACATTTTCGAAAATCAAGTATGTGAAATCGCAGTTCTGATCACTATTAACAGATAACCGCTTGGAAACAACTTTAATGGTAGGAAGTACCAATCTCAACTCCAGTATGATGAAATATTATCTCAGAAAAAACAATTAACTATTTGCATTAGAAATTTTAATGTATTTAATTATAACCTTTTTTCACATGTAAATGTAAATCTTTTATTTGACATCTTTTGTAAGAGTTAGTAAAATGTGCTTAAATATTATGTAAAATGAACACATCATCATAAAGAAATTAATTTTTGAGAAAATTACCCTTTCACATCTTCATGTTTGTGACATGGGCCACCCAGCCTAAAATTTTACAATATGGCCCTTTCTAAAAAATGTTTGTCGATTCTTTGTCTAAAGTGTTACCACGATATGTGGTCATGGTTGACCAAGAAATAATTTCTTCAAAAAAATTTAAGTTTTCAGTTTTTTTTTATTATTTATTATTTTCTTTTTAGTTTCCATTTTTAAAGATGTGGATTTTTTGCGTTTGGACCGCTATTTTACATTTAATATAACAATCTTCAAGTTTACTTACATAATTTTAAAGCTGTTTTAATAACTTTGATGTTAGCAGCCTGAGTCAGGGCTGCCGTATCATCTGGGAACAATGCAAGCTGGATTTTGGGATCACATGGTAAATCAGAGGTAACATCTATATGTTAAACAGACTGGTGGTCAAGCACGCTCCCTTGTGGAACTCCTGCTTAAACAGATCTGGTGGTAGAATAGATGTTTCCCCACACGTATCTTAAAGGAACGATTTTCCAGGAAGGAGGCTATAAGGTTAATAATAAAGTACGGTAATTCCAGGTTAATAAGTTTATAAGTGAATCCACGATACCCCAAACGGTCAAACTGTTTCGCTGTGTCCAAAATGAACTTTTGGAGTTGAAACCTTCTGTAGCAGCATCGGTAAAACTGAGTAGTTGATGAGTGTTTTGCACGAAGGCCAAACAGTTAAGAGGGAAGGTGGGAAATGATATTATAATTCTTGATGCGAATATTATGTAGGAGCCTTTCCGCTTTTTTTTTAAGCAGCGTATGGTAAGTTGATAGGTCTACGGCTGGTAAGCTGTTAGGTCCATGAAAATCATTTCAGGATAAACGAGAAACTTAACTACAACAAAATAAACTGTTTTCAGAAAATCTGAGTGTAATGGAAGAATTTCATGTTAAACCAAATTCAAGTAGCTTGATTGTTTTCTAACATAAATTTTATCCACGTCGTTTTTAATTTTTTTTTATTTAGTGTTCAGGAAACTTTTGATACATTCATAACATTTTACAGAAACATATCCGGAGGAAATGACGTATTTAAACGATAATCCAAATCCTCCTGTATAATCATTGCCTTTTCCTCTTATCACGCAATTGGCTATCATTACATGATAAAAAGCATAAAATAAGCTCTTTAGGTTATAAATATATAATTAATATAAGTTTGCAATGTATGACAGCCATGTTCAAAATTCTTTTCTTAACTGTAGTTGTAATTAATTTGAAACTACACTGGTGTGCAAAACTTAAGCAACAGCAGGGTTTTTTTTGCCATAACTCCACGAGAAATCAATTGAGAGACATGAAATGCAGAAATGAAGGAGAGTATTATGTACGTAAAGGATGGAAAAAGCATCGGATCTGAAAAAGGAATACAATGCATACGGTATGGAATCAAACAAAAATAAGCTTTATTAAACGCATAGTAACCTGACTCATGATTGTATATCCAAGAGGAAGAACAACAAGCAGATATTCCTTAATATGGGATATGCCCTCCCCTCAGTGCAATGGTTGCTTCGCACCGTCTCCGCATACTCAGAACCAGCTGGTGCAACATTTCTTGCGGTAGGAGTGCCCATTCCTCAATCAGCATCTGTTTGAGTTGTTGGGTGTTCTCCGGAGGATGTAAGCGTGCTGCAATGCGTCTTCCCAAAGCATCCCACACATGTTGGATGGGATTTAAATCTGGGGAGTACGCTGGCCAATCCATTCGAGTGATATCTTCACTTTCCAGTAGATCCTCAACAGCAAGAGTCCGATGTGGCCGTGCATTGTCATCCATAAAAGTTAAGTCTGGGCCAATGGCACCTCGGAACAGACGCACATGGGGAAGGAGTACCTCCTCACAATAGCGATCCCCGGTTACAGACCCTCTGTCGAAAACGTGGAGCTCAGTTCGCCCGTTCAGCATAATGCCTCCCCAGACAAGAACTCTAGGACCACCGTGTCAGGACTTAGTGCTCTGTGCATCTTTTTTGGAAGCATTGTAAACTCTGTAAAGGGTTCTTAACCTTACGTTCTAAGTCCTGAACTGGAACAGGGAGCGGAAGGTACGCTATGTTCTGATGTAACTGCTGGGCTGGAGAATAACTGCACGTGAAGGGATTTGAAATCCTCTTTTATTCAATCACTATTAAATACAAACCTCCCAATTCGGGAGAGATACAGAACGTAACAGACCACACTTTGGTCGAACTTAACAATCAAATAAATTTAAATAAATTAAAATAGAACTTAAATTAACTTTTGCTTCGCAGAGCAATTCGCGGAAGTTGG
>KK116781.1:7444-43408 GCA_000611955.2 Stegodyphus mimosarum
TATAATAATATACAAATATACCCTTTTTTCCCTGCAAAAAAAATTGCTTTGAAGCTTTCTAGAATATCATAAAATGAATATATTCTATTCAGGAATAAAGATAATATTAAAGATATGATTTTGCGTGAAAATGAAAATTGGGAAAAGAATCATAGAAATGGGGCATTATAGAAATTACGAAAACATTATAGAATTAGAGAAACGTAACCCATGCAGGTTAAGAAAATTACTCAGACTTCACCAAAAAAAGGAATTGGAATACAACAGTAGGTTTTCTGGAAAAATATTTCTTTTTTCGGGGTAAAAAATCTTTCTTTAATTCTAAAAATTATTTATCAGCTAAACTCCTAAGAAAATATTAAAGGCATTTAATAAGTTAGATATATTATCAAAAAATTAAATAAAAATGTAAGTTATTAAGAAGTGCATTTATTTCGTTTAAATCGCTTACCTTGTTTGACAAAGTACTTACTTTGAAAGATAAATTAAAAATCATAATGACAATATTTGCCAATAGCAATATTTTTCAAGGATGGATTCCAAGATTCCAAGATTACATGAATGGTAAAAACTGGATTATGTCAACGTAGTGTAACATAACAAATTCAAATATGTAATGATCCATACATTTTAAAAATATAAAATATTTCTATTTGCGTAAGATATTTCCGACATCAAAGTTCAAATTAAGAATAATATTCAATATTGAGTCAGACATGGCTATAATTTAACAGCTAAATTGATATCATTGTTAACAGAAACTCAAAAATTCACAGTATGAAATCACAGTGAATATGTAATATATGAAATGGAAAAGGCCCATTATGCGCATGTAATTTGTATTTAATTGATATATGGTATCGAATTGGCTTTGTATGCAGTATGGATTAAAGTACATTTGTACAAGTGTGAAATCAAATTTTCGGACAAACAAAGTGTAATTTTGTCCAGAAATACTGAAATATCGTGATGACCATACAAATGTTAAAGTTACAGGAGGCCTTTTCACTTGTACCTTCACATAAGAGCATTTTACATTCTTCGCATGAAGCTCAAAGCGAAACTGTGGAGTAAAATTAAAGAGTAGAAATAATCCTGATGGAGAATTTAGTAACATCAGCGCTGACGCGTGAGCCATTGGTAACTAGCTTCTTCAGTTCTTTTAGGGAACAGACTTGGATCTTATAAGAGATCTTAAACATGGAGGAACAACAACAACAAACTTTCTACGTGTTCCTGCAACTGAATGCAACCACACGGATTGGAATCCCAGCTGAAACTTCCCAACCCCATATTAAGGGAGGGGTGGTAGTCCAGCCAAAAGTCACCTGGGAGGTGAAACAAAACCACCCGGGGCCCCAACCAAACCTTTACCAAACACCCGGGGCCCCAACCTGGAGTTCAACGGACTTCTTAAAATTCCCTAACCTCCCTTTCGAACCGGGTCCGAGGGGTCACAACTCTCTGTTCTTGGTGTTACATTACATGGCCTATTTTCCTGGAAGTTTGACTGGCCGCCAAATATGCTATCTGCCAGTATTATGCGGAAGTCTTGATGCTGCATAGGACTTACAACACCCTGTGGACACTACCTCACCCTGGGGGCACAAATAAACAAGGACAGGTCTCCCTGTAAACACCCATAGGTCATGGGAACCGCCAAGCTCAGTATTTTTATACCCCAGTGGCCGAGATTGCCTAGGTGCATATCCTAACCGGTAGCTTCATAGGAGTTCCTGTGTCATCTTTCAAGGGGTATAAGGTATATCTCCCACATTCGTAGCGTGCCTTCGTGGTGTAGTGGTCAGCACACTGAGCCGGTATTTCAGAGGTCCGTGGTTCGATTCCCGGCGAAGGCCTTGCATATTTTTCATGACTCTCTTGCTTCGTAATAACCTAATGTCTCTACACTGGCGCCCGAACTAAAAAGGTGGTGTATGATGATTCTCCACCACCGCGATTTGGCGATTGGGTCCCCAAAACCCCAGTCGCCCTTTAAAAGGGGCTGTATATAAGGTATTTCTTCCTTCTTCGCATGCCTTCGTGGTGTAGTGGTCTGCATGCTCGACGCGTAACCGAGAGGTCCGTGGTTCGATTCCTGGCAAAGGCGTTGCTCGTTTTTCATCTCACCTGATTCCAAAATAATCCTAATGTCTCTACAGGGGGAGCCTAGGAAAAGAGAGGAAAGATGTCAGACAGCCAGCAGAATTGTAGAGATGGTCATCGGGCCAGTAACAAGTCGTTAAGAACAAAGTACTCAGACTTTTGAAGAATCCACAAGAAGTGAGGAAAACTCTTAAAAGGGACATCACATCTCAATTATTCAGAATCGCTGTCGAACATTTCCGAAATTTCGACTACTTTCTGGCCGAAGTTTAGTTCTGTAAGGGACAAGGCCCCTCTTCTGTATGTCTCAGCTACGCAGATAATTTTTATTATAACCATTTATATTGAAACTCTGAAATAGAGGAAATAGATGGGGAGGATTGCCAGGCAAAATTGAAGGTTGCTTCATTTCACTCGAAATAACTATAGGGATTTTCTTCGTGCTGAAGTGCTTTGCGATCCTCATTTATCCATTGTCTAGAGAAAAAGATTGAAAAACCTTAATATTCTAAATTTTAAACAATGGTGCTTTTGGTAAACAGTGGTAGCTATAAATTAAGCAAAAGAAAAAGGAACTTAATAAACTATCACTAATCAAATAAAAGTTTATATTTGATTTTTTCTAATAATTAATAAAAAGTAAACACTGAAATGAAATTTTGACTGATTATGTATGTATATTGATTCATTAGTAGGGATGAGAATCAATTCTGTTTACTTAGTTATTAAAGCGTTTCTTTTGACCTAACATGATGTTGCAAGCAACGAGATCATGATCATTGATCATTGATTTAAACAGAGCACAGATAACCCAGAAGAAATGAGAGATTTATTAGGAAAATAAGCTCAGTGAATAGCATACGCAGAACATTAATGGCTGAAAGTAACTCAAGAAGAACACACATATTTAGCAATTCCTCTTTAGCACACGAAACAAATCACAAAATTCTGCAAATCACTCTAGGGGTAAACCATAACTTGTAGATCAGCTAACCGCTATGTCTCACAGCTTATTCACAACTGCTTCACAAATGAACTCCGTAGCCCTCCGTCCTGCAACGACTATTAGGGATCCGCTAATCCTCAGTCGCTCTTTAAAAGGGAAAGTGTATAAGGTATTTTGCCCTCCTTCCAGCATGCCTTCGGTCTGTAACGGTTAGCATACCCGGCGCGAATTCAAGAGGTCCAGGTTCGAGTCCCGGGGAGGACATTGCTCATTTTTTATGTCTTCAGCATCAAAAATCCTAATAACTCTACAAACTGCTTTCGCAACTCCAAGTCAAATATTAAACTCTTTTTTGCAATTTTGATTTCAAACTGAGTACTTACTGAAGACAACCATCTTGTGCGAAACACCAGTTTATCTTTAGAGTGAGTTTCCTAAGTAACTCGTACAACAGAATAATAAATCTACATAGTTAATTACTAACTGGATAAATCAGCCAGAAGATAGCAATGAGTCAGTCGCGTTGGCAAGCTTTTAGACTTGCATTTAACTCTTATATATCTCGCGGATGTGCAAATATTAGAATGGAGCTTGGAGGAATATGATATTTGTGAAATTTAAGAATGATAAGAGAGTTTAAACGCAAAATAATAAAAAAATAAGCAAAAATAAATTAAGTATCATCTATTGCTGCAGTAAATGTTCAAGATATATTTAATAATTAGCATATATTTTCTTGGCATATCAGTCGAAGGATGTTTTGTTTAGGATGAGAGTGCAATATATCACGAAAAGTAAAAAGGATATAATTTTGAGCCAAAGAATGTTATTTGATTAATAAATTACCGGTTGTTAATTATGACATATCTAATGCAATAGCACCGTAGTTTTAAAAATACGTTCAAAACTATTCTGTTTAAAACTTCCCTTGCAAGGAATATGATTGCCTGCTTGCTTTGTTAAATATATATTTTGTACGCAGAAAACTATCCATTTTTCCAATTCAATGAGTCGTTAATTCGCTGAATTGTAAATAGTCATTTTGAATAATTTACACGTAATTACATTCTTAACATTTTATGTCATTGTTAAAAATTGTTTTATTATTTACGAATTCCTTTAAACCTCTTAAATAGGAAAGCTTAGAAAATCACCAGTCGTCACACAGCTTAAGGATATCCGGGAACGTTACGGTTCACTTGGAAACTCATGTTGCGTATCAACGTAAACAAACTTTCTCTTTTCAATGCTCGTTTTGCTTCAATAAAATAGGTTTCAGTTTTCATTTAAACGCTATCTTCAGAAGTGTCTTCAGAAGGAATATGTTTACAAATCTTTTGCATAAGATTATCAAAAAATGATGATGTACCACTAGAGAAGGAATATTTAAATAATTATTTAAGAAGAATGTGCAAATATTCTCGAAATAATGTAAAATTATAGTAAACAAAATACCTGAATGAAACGAAATTCAGAGAAAAGTATTTTATTACTTTTCTGGTTTTACCTTTCAGAATTAATTTGATAAAAATTCCTTCGCTGATTTCTTCGTTGAGATAATCATGATTATGGAAAGTAAGTGTACTTTCAGTACGTTTTGCATCAAATTATACTCAGGGGCCAGGAAAAATAATAATTAATTGAATAAGAAATGGAGCTTCATTACATAAAATCAAGAACTGGGCCATGAAAAGAAGCATGTAAGTAAAATTGTGGGATGCAAAAAAAAATGTGATACAGCAATATTTGACTGAGGAGCATTGTTCTTTTATAAAAGAATATTACAATAGTTTAGTTTAAACCCTAATATTTACAATAATATACAACTCTTAGAGATACAGACAGCCGCGCATGATTGGTTCCTGAAAATGTGTGTGAATGTTAAGAGTTCCAAACTGGACGGAAAAAAATACATTTTAAAACATTTATTTCCCAGTAACATTGTTTACTTGTCAATATATATATAACTAAGTTAAGGAGGAGAGTTTGAGCACTTTCATGTGTTTTCTTGATGACCTTCTTGGTGTCTTCGAGTTTATTGAATAAAACCCGTCAGCTTCTTCCTCGTTTTCATTGTGAATTTCATTTAACTCCATGTTGCTGTATTACGTAGTCATTTGATAGAGGTACTGAGTGGGATTCATTCAACTCATGAACATCTTCGTAGTTTATTAGTTTACTTATTATCGTAATTTATAGAATCACTCAATATTTGTGGGCATAACTGTTTCCAGGAACTTTGATTGTCGACGTTTTTATTTTAGCCCACGAATCTTCAATATTATTTAGTGTATTCCATTATATTATCGTCTTTCAGAAATCTTTTGATTTAGGTTCAATTCCCCTGTCAGTTGCCTCGATGGCCTGATTTATTATGGTCCTCATATAATATCGTTTAAACGTAGCTATCACTGTTTGATCCATGGGCTGTATGAAATAGGTAGTACTGGAAGGAAATAATATTAATTTCTGGGTATACATTTTGCAAAGGTTTTGGGATGTCCTGGAGCATTTCTAAGGTTTATAAAACTTTAAAGCGTAAATTTTTAACTTTACGAAATGAAAAGTGAACTAATCTTTAAATATTAACCCAGAAACGAGCTCAACAGCTTCTCTTTCTACTTTCTGAGGTAATGATTTCTGAGGTAAAAATGCTTGCGCTATTTCATTTACAGTTTCTTCCAACTATGCATTATTAATATGTTCATTAACATTCATTGCTGATGTCAAACGAACTGAAAACTCTCACGGATTATTTAACGATGTAGAAACTTAAATGTAGATTTTGAACCCAAGTTTCTTGTTCAAAAATATAGAAGTGAAATTATTCCTCATTCCATTTTGCCCTTACAAACCATTATACGAATATACATCTACAGCTTTAAAAGCCTGAAAAATACGTGTCTGCGATATTATTCTCATGCGATGATTTGTGGGCGCTTTATTTTTTTACCACGATATTTTTGACGACGATGCTTTAAAACTGGGGAGTTTTTGAATCGACTTTCGACGACGATGTTTTGTGTTGCGAAGTTTTTGAACTGCGATGTTTTTTCCTTGCTTTCTTTTCTCCCACAATGCTTTGTATGTCGACGGTTTCGCCTGCCATTGATTTCGTCTCGGCATTTTCGTCCACTATGTTTTTGCCGCTATGTTTCCGCCTGTAACCGAAGAACGCACTCCAGAAAAATAGTTTTAACATCTTACTCGCTGCTGCCACAGCTTCACAAACTAATTGAAGCAACTGAAAGTCGCTTAAGTAGCTCAAAAAATTCCTATGTTCCATCAAAAACCGAGTTATTTTAAAGTTTGCTAGGACCTGATTAACTTTTATTCAGTGAAAAATTGTAATAAAGTAGCCTTTTGGTTCATTGTACTTATATTGAGGCCAGATACTGTCTGTTTCAAATACAGATAGCATCGTTTCTGCAACAGCGCCGTTCACACTGGGAGATATCGGAGCTGAGAAACACAACGGACACAGCCGATTAGTTAAAGCGGCGTTTACACTGGGACATATCGGAGCTAGGGAACACAATGGACACAACAAACACAGCAGATTAGCTATTGAAAACCAGTTTTTTGGTCACTACGAACCCAGTTGAAAAATCTGAACTTCACCCAAAACGGAGCTAGCAGACACATGGAACCGACCAATCAGGAGAGTATTTTAAATCATCATCATCAACAAAAGCGCGCAAACAACATGGCCGACGATATAAGCGATTGATTGATTGATTGATTTGATTTAAAATGAGGACGAGAATATGGCCTGACGGTCTTTACTTCACAGTTATTATCTCTATAGAGAAATCTTAAACTCCACTTTAAAGTAGTTTTAAAGTGGTGCTTGATCATGAGAAGTGCAAATCTTGGTAGTCGCTGGATTTCGGCAATTAGACTACAGTTTTCGCTCATATCTTACGAAGCACCCAGATACAAAAAATAAAGAAGTATCTTATCCATACTATACAGCGATAAATTAAAATTAAAAGTATCCTCCTCAGAAGATTTTGCTGATATTTTCCCGATATTCAAAGATCCTAAAATTTTTAATTTACTTCAAAATATATCTACATTAGCACAGGAAATTAAAGAAACGCAGAATACCCATGAAAAATTATTTCTTGCATTCAGAGCACCAGAACTTTTACCACAATTCGGAAAGACCGCGTAAGAAGTGTCGGCCGAGCGGGTAAAGCCATCGAGCTGTATACTAGTTGATCTCAAGTTCGATCCTCGCTCTGCGTTTCTTTAATTTCCTGTGCTAATGTAGGTATGTTTTGAAGTAAATTAAAAACTTTAGGATCTTCGAATATCGGCAAAATCTTCTGAGGAGGGTATATTTAATTTTAATTTATCGCTGTATAATGGATAAGAGGCTTCTTTATTTTTTGTATCTTGTTGCTTCGTAAGATATGAGCGAAAATTGTAGTCTAATTGCCGCAATCCAGCGACATCCCGTTATATGGGATAGTCGATTTAAGAACTACAAAAATACACATAAAATGCGTTTGGATGATGATTTCAGATCGTCTTCATCGAAATAGCAAGTAATTTTCTTTTCCATTTAATACTATTTTTGTGTTTAGATTTTGAATCCGGAGAATTAAATTACTGGTATCAATGACCTCAGATAAATATCTAATTGTGTTATAAAATTAGCAATGGAATTAAAAGTAGCGAAAACGAAGCATAGACAAAAGCGTTAATCTAATATTTTTCTTTCTTCTAAATTTGTTTCATCATAAAGAAAAAGGTACTGTTTATTACCTCAAATAATAAAATGAATCGCATCAACTTTATAAACTCGCTTATCATTTGGAATGAAAATACTGATAATAATAATTAAATGACAACAATAAAACATAATAATGAAACATGTTCCTATTTTTCTAAATAATATTTGTTGATTTGAAAAATAATTAAAACAATAAAACATAATAATGAAACATGTTCCTATTTTTCTAAATAATATTTGTTGATTTGAAACCTGTCTATTAAATTCCCAAAAAGAAAACTAAGCAACAAAATACATTTTCGTTGTTTTCTGCTAACCGTACGTTTCGGTTGAAACATTTTTAAAAAAATCGCTCAGTTTTCGCTGTATCGATCAAAGATTCACGGCGGAAGACTGTCCTAAGAAATGTAAGCAAATGAAAGCACTTGCGATCTTCTACTTGCTTATTGGCTGTCACTAGTAAACGCTCCCAGTAAGTATGAATGAGCTTGGTTGCGGCGTTCCATGCGTCGCTTAGCTCCGATAGCGTGGTTGAGTATCAAGTGTAAACAGCCTGTCACTACGAACCCAGTTGAAAAATCTGAACTTCTCGCGAAACGGAGCTAATCGACACATGGAACCAACCAATCAGGAGAGTATTTCAAATCATCATCAGCAGCAGAAGCGCGCTAAGTTAAATAAACAGCATGGCCTACGATATGAGTGATTGATTGATTGATTTGCATTTAAAGTGAGGGCGAGTATACGGCCTGACGGCCTTTACTCCACAGTTATTATCCCTATACAGAAATTCATTTTAAGAATCTTAAAATCCCCTTTAAAATAATTTTAAGTAGTAGTAAAATAATTCAGTAGTAAAATAATTTTAAAGAGGTATTTGATCATGAGAAGTCTAAGTCTTGGTAATCCATTAATGGTCTGGCCAAAAATGGCGCTTAATGAAAAAAAAGAGCTAGGCTCGAAACTCCCGATCTGCAAGTCTGTAGCTTGATGGCTTTACCGCTTTTAGCCGGTTTATACGAATAGTAGTATAAGTTCTGATGCTTTGAATGCAAGAATTAATTTTTTATGGGTATTCTGTGTTTCTTTAATTTCCCGTGCTAATGTAGATATATTTTGAAGTAAATTAAAAATTTTAGGATCTTTAAATATCGGGAAAAAATCGGCAAAATCTTCTGAGGAGGATACGTTTGATTTTAATTTATCGGCAGTGGATAAGATGCTTCTTTATTTTTCGTATCCTGTTGCTTCGTAAGATATGAGAGAAAATTGTAGTCTAATTGCCGAAATCCAGCGACATTCCGTTATATGGGATAGTCGCTTGGATGATGATTCCGATAGCGTCGTTGAGTATCAAATGTAAACAGCCTTTAAAAGCACTTCCAGTTATAAACAGGAAAATGAAGCTTAAGTCAGTGTAAAGTTCCGTGGCTAGATTTGCTGTAGCATCAGTCGTTTCATTTCCAAATTTTCCACAGTGTTGACGAAGATAAGCAAAATATCTATCGATATCAAGATCTTGTAAGATCTTTATAATAACACGAATTTCAACAAGTTTTTCCTGAATCACTAATTTTCTGTAACAATCGCAGCGAACGCATATTAAAATACCCATAGATCTGAAACTACTAGAAAAATTTTGAATCCATTTCACAGCAAGGTTTTTGCATACCAACTCAGCCTGAGACACAGAGCATTTATCACTAATTCTCAACTGTTTGAAGTCTCTTTCTTGTTCACTTCAAAAACTTCAAATTTCGGAAAACACCTTGAGAAATCCCAATCCCTATTACATTCATTTTAAACTTTTTTCTGAAAATAAATATAATGAAATATTTCTACGACCATGATTTCAGCCAGTTTTAGATTTCTGCTTTGGTACTCATCTTATCCTTTTAGAGAAGAAGATCATAGGTGATTCTGACATTTGCTTAATGTATTTAACTTATTAAGGCTCATGATTCCGTTAAAGAAAAATACGTAAGTTCAAATACGATTTATCAGTTTATTAATGTTAGTAATAAAAAAAGTAAAAAATTAACTTTCAGCTCAAGTATAGAATAATACGGCATAATAACATACCTCTCCAAAAAGAAAATTAATTATCAACTAATTATAAATCATTATAATTAATGCCTGAGACTGAACTTCTTAAAGTGCTCTTCATCGATAATATTTTACAACAGGGAAAATAAACTTACATAAAGGGACTACATAAAGGGAGAAAAAATTATAGTAACCTATAATAATATAAATTCTGCTTATAAATTTTAAAAACATTCGCTACTTTTAGCAAGTTCTGCTTACTTAATTTTCTCCTTTGTTTAATGATTCTATGTTGTGAAACAGCTTCACTTCTTAAGCCAATTCGCTGTCTTTTTACTATCAACCATCTAATGTTACTGCCAACTTTCTTTGCGTCAGACTGTCAGTAGGAACTTTAATAAATGTCAATCTAGTTTTACGCAGCTTATACAAGTAAAAGTTTAATAAAGTTATTGAAATTATCAATCTAAAATTAATCACTTATGATGTATGAAATTTAAAGTAAACAATCCCACTCAAATATGCCCTGTAAACATCATAACAATTACAATTACATTTAGAACAGAAATGAACTCCATTAATGTCACATTTTGATGCTATAAACTGGCAGTCTGGGAAGAAATTTATATATTAGAAAAGGCGAATGTGTATGCCTTGGACGACAATCAGCTGATTAATGTTCCCGTTTACAGTCTTAAGTGTCACCATAGCGTTTTTGTATTCATTCTTACAGTTATATCTGGAATGTAAGCTGATGAAAGCATCCGAATGATTAGCTCCGGATATGTTCACATCCGAAAATTGTTACAGCTTAGAGCTGTAAAAAAGATTCCAAATTTTTGTTTAATTTTTTTCACTTCTGGTATGTTTATTCGTAAAGTTTATATACAAGCTGTTAACACACAAAAGTATTAATTCAGTATCTGAAAACATTGGAAAATATCAAAATGTTAAATTTAATCTCTGTTTGTTGAAAAAGGGTGGTATCGATCTAATCGATCGAATCCTAAGTTTCAAAACTTTTATTTTGGAAAAAAGGTAAAATATGATTTTTTTTTATTTAAAACTGTGAATTTTAAGATTCCAATAATGTGATCCATAGGCGTTTACAAGCCTTATTAGTATGGTCTAATTTTATGATTTGCATTCTATGAACTGTTATGATGTTAGTTTTAAGATATTATTATGAAAACGTGTTTTAAGGTATTAGTTACTTATTAAGTTGCTTATTATTTATTAAGTTATTGTTTTCTTCAGTTATTATTTATTATTAGTTTAGTTATTGTATCTCACTTTATCAGTGATATTAGCATCTTGGTTAATGTGAATCAGAAAGGAGAAATGGCGAAGAGAAAAAGGTGTTTGTGTAGTGGACGTGTTTCACGAAAATATTTTTTAAGCCATTTGCGAACACACTGCTATTCAGCAACGGTAACTCCTAAGGCGAGACTTAATGACCATTTTATTGTAAAGGCATCTAATGAGCGGCCATCGTTGCCTCATACGAAGCGACGAACAGTTATAACCACGCGTTCTCCAGGATTCGAGCCTGGGTCCTTCAATACCGCACTAGGCTACCTTGAACACTATACCGTCTGTGGGGCGTATTTCAAAAATAATAATTACGTGCTTTCTTATTTAGTAAAAAGAAACACCCGAGAATATATTTCCGTAATACAATTTATTTTTCTTGCTGGGTTATTTTTTTCTGACCACCAAAAATATTACAAACATAAAAAAATAATGTTTAAAAAGATGCATATTGACTTAAGTTAATGAAACTAATATTTCGGCTTTAAGTCAGTACAGATGAACTCAGCTGATCAATGTTTACGTTTACATGTAAGGTTTTTGAAAATGAGAGTAATCGAAAATAATCTGAGAGAAACCAATGAGCAATCAATGAGCAATTTGCGCTAAACAGTCAAAAATATGAGCTCGATAAGAATTAACATCAATACTAACACAGAAAAATAATTATTGGGATAGAGGGGAATAAGGGACATGCTTATCATTAATATAAACTGCTTAGAAATGTAATATAAATAGTTTAAAGAACTTATCTCGCAAACACGGATCCAATCGTAATCCTAATTACGTGATATCAAGGAAGGGTGTAATAATAACGAGTTAATTAATTTCTATTTTATACAAAAATAGTTGTTTGTATGGAAAAAATTTGAAATGTTAACTTCATAATTTGTTTGGAAAATACGAATTTTAATTTGATAGTGTTACGAAATCCTTTGATGATTTATGACTTTCACTAGTTTATGCCTTTCACTAGATTAGGAAATTGTAGTCTTAAAGAATAACATTATAACTATCAGTACTACCGATATTATTTATGGTCTCTGAAATATTTATTACCTTCAGAGATAGTCGTCTAAGGCATAGGTTCGCCACAAAAGAGCTTACTGTATTGATAAATGTTAAAGAAAAATGTGCGAACAGAAAGCAAAAGTTTCGTTTGCAAAATTATAATTAAAGTTTACTTTCTGTTAAAAATGCTTTAGAAATTTTAGAGAACACTTTTATTTCTCAGCAGCTTTCTCAATTCAAGTGAACATTCTCAGTCATTAATGGCATGAAAATTTATAATCGAAAATGCTTCTTATTGAAAATGAATGCATACAAAAGTTTCTCATAAATTAATAAATTTTTAGTATAGAGAATTACTCAAATATCGTTAAAGATTCATTGAAAATTATGTTAATATGTATGATAACAACGCTTTTACATTTACCAAAAATCT
Organism: Stegodyphus mimosarum; assembly: GCA_000611955.2. NCBI lineage: Eukaryota > Metazoa > Arthropoda > Arachnida > Araneae > Eresidae > Stegodyphus > Stegodyphus mimosarum. Next base: position 20,039 of record KK116781.1, read on the forward strand.
GTCAACTGCAATTAATTTCCAGGTTATTCTAAAAGTAACTAAAAGCAGTATTTCGTAAATTTTTCTTTCCTGCCGCTTTTTCTCAAAAGATGGCGCCGCGATTATTGCTACTGCATTTGTTTTATTTTGATAGCTAAATTTCCTGTAGAATGGAACAACATGGGCTTTATTAAAAACAGATTTCTCGAGTTTCTTTTGAAACTGAATTTTGCCACTAAAATTATTTTTTTTTCTTTTGTACTTATACCTATTAAGTTTGGTATTTTTGTCCCCTCATTTAGAGTTAGCATGGTCAGAAAATGAAGTTAATATAGTGTTACTAGATAATCACTTCTCAGCCTTACTTCTTGAATTTTATTCGGATAAAATTAATGTCTCATTGCAATTTTTTATAAATTTCAAAAGTAAGAAGTCGAAAGTATGTTAGAGTATGAATTGATCCTTATATGGAAAGCAACAAGTAATTAAGAATCACAATTTATGTGATTGAGAATGTTTAACATTTATACAAAAATTTTAGTCGTGCAACATTGCTGTACAATATGTTAGATTCTGCATTATGTTTTTGGGATAAATTATAGTTATAAGCAAAAGGACAACTAAACAATTTTAAATTTAAAACAACCTATTGCATAAAAGGTATTTACAGAATACATGAAATTACGCTTTTTTGATAAAGAAGCATAAGATAAATGTCAAAGTTGTTTTACTATATAAAGGTTTTAGATTTAAATGCATCTAAAATCCTGAGTCTTCCGCTGCTGTCAGAAAAGAGCAATGAATTATATAGGAATAAAATAAGGATAGAACTGTACAAAGTGTTTATTTGTTTTAATACAAAACTTGGGAAAAACAAATAAACAACTCTATACAAACTCCAAAGTTTTGTATAGATAGAAGAAGAGGAGAGAACTCTCAAAGGAGTAAATTATTTGCGGGATTTCTGCTGTGATATATTTTTTCACACTGCTTTTGAGATTTGGAAGGTATAAAAATACTGAACTTATATAATCTATATCTTAAAGTTATAGTTATGTAAAATGTCTTAAGCCCTTACTATAAGAGAAAATCTTCCTATCGCGATAAATGTACAGCTAAACAGGAAAGATGTAACGTTGTTAATTAATGAAAAAATTTGAATGCTCTTGGAATAAACCCAAATGCTTACAGCGAATCCTTTTATACTACTGGTCCCGCTCTAAATAGCCTAGCGTGCAAAGAGAACAGTAGAAAATCAAATCATAGCTGTTTGTTCTAGAAAATGCAAAGCGTAAATAAATCATCAAACAAATACGTAACTAACGGAAGTATTATCGTTATTCATTGTATTAATGTTAACATGTAAGCAGGTTTTTAATATATTCATATCACATATATCTAATCATGTGGAATGAGTTAAATCATGAAGATAATATTTACTCATGTCAAGATAAGCAGATGCTTCATTTTTTTTAAGTTGTTGCAATAATTCAATGCAAATTGAGTGGCAAGATCTTATCTTAAAATTAGTCAAATGACTTTATTCTAAATTTTCAGTTCACGAAAGAAATGAAGTTTCCTTCCATATAAACAACTATTGTAACTTCCTACTCATTCTTGTACCGCAAATATACAGTTTAAAAAAATAAGGTTTTCTAGAATGTTTCAGTCTTTTAGAATTACACCGCCATATGTTTTTCGTAATAAATTTAGTTCTTAATGAGATATCTATGAGCATCGGAGTGATAAAATCCCAAAATGTAGTGTTGGGTTGATCAGAAAGTGACTCAGAATTGAGCGAAACAAACAGCAAATATTGTTGCAAACCCTGTGAATGTCTCCAGAATTAAAATTACCCATAATTTCATATGACTTCTGTCCATCTTTTAGGCAATTTTTTAGTTCCTCTCTTGAAGAACAACCATTAGTTTTAAGGAAAAATATTCATTTATTGCATTTTTGACCTCCAGTTTACCAGGGAAGTTTTTGCAAACACGAAAAAACCTCCATTATATGAAGAGATTATAATTGGACAAGAGTATATCTGAACTCTAAAGTGCAAGAGAAAAAGTTTCCCAGTATTCAGCTGTTGTCGAGTCACTCATACATTATATGATAAACGTTATTTTGCTGAGGTATCCCATTAAGGTTTCTTGATCAATGCATGTCGTCTTAACGTCCATGTTGATTAAAGTTCGTTTCGAATTATACACCTACTGATTAGAATATTTTATTTATTTGTTTTTATTTTCTAACTGCTCGAAATATTATAAGATTCGGCTATTTTCTAGCAGTTCAAAATGAGCCACATCTTTCTAACGCCATAGTAAAATATTTTCTAAACGCAATTCTGGATTTTTTGTTAGTCTTCGCTTCACTTTACGGCTTAATTATTCTTTTTCTAATAACACAAAAAAATTCTTTTTCCCTTTCCCACCTCCAGTTCAATATACAGCTTGAAAAATGCTCTGTTTTGCTTCTTATAAGCAGAGAGGTATAGAAGCTCTTTTATGGTGGTTATCAACTGTGAATTCATGCGAAACATAAACATAAGCACGAGAAAACTTTCTTGTTCATGCAAGTGATCTATTATTGTTTACTTTCATAGTGAAGCTTCGCTGCTGTTCTTTTAATGTGTTACATACATTTGACTCTTTTAGTGTCATCAATACATTATTTTTCACCAAAAAGAAAATGTCTGTTTCTCGGTTCATTCTAAAAATTAACATTCTCAATTGCGAACTTCTTATGCAATCCTTAGCACTGACATTCACGAATAGTTTAGTGCGGTTCCACTCTGGATTCCAGATGAGGTAGCTGTTTAAGATTTTATGATCTTCCTTATTTACATTGGGAGCATTAATCAGTTTTTCTTATAAAGTCCTTCGTGTAGTTTTTTCCCTAAGGTGTTAGGCCTTATAGTATCCAGAATGAAAATTATCCAACCTAATTGCAAATAATTTTTTCATCTGGTCGTATAATTAAGACAGTTCTTAACAGTTATAGTGAACTGAGTTTCTGAGTCTAGGCAAAAATTTTAAAATGTAATATTTTTTAAAACATTTTTGATTAAATTTCAGTTAAAATTATTAATTTAATATATTAAAGGCTCGTCGAATAATAATAGTATTTCAACAAAACTATTTTTACATGTAAAAGATAACATTTATACCGAATTCGAAGTATGATCACTTGATATTTGACACAACTATTAATCATGTCAGGTTTTACATGTTATATTTAAAATGCATGCTAAAGAAATTAAACTTTGGACATGCTAAAGAAAAATGTTCAAACTTCATTTGTGGTTTTTATAAAACAGAAATCTTTCTTCCTTAAATGAGTTCCTCCGTCTTATTAAAGTTGCAATTTATAACAAGCAATGATTTTGGTAATTATTTTCGATTTTCTATAGCTACAGGTGTATAAATACAGAGAATGTTAGGAAAAGATGAAGCAAAATTTTAAAAGGTGGTAGCAAAGAATAAAATAGTCATTTTTGTTGTAGAGTGGGTCAAATTACGTGCTTAAGCGCTAGTGGATGGCCTAGATTATAGCAATCGAAGACGTCTGGAAGTAAGCGCGTCATTTCTTCTCTAGGATTTATAACAGCACGCATCAATTTACAAACCTGTCAATTTACCAGCCCAATCTGGTATAAGGTGCGACTAAAGGAAGTAGACTATCCGGCCCAGAGGTTTTGCAGAGAACGATTCCTGACGAGGCAAATGTCGAATCGACGAAGTTTCAGAGTGCGCACCGCCAGCTCTGCGAAAGTGCTGTAATGAAGCCCGAAACAGAGTTCCTAGAGTAAAAGAACTTAATTTATGTACAGCTGAGCTCAATCTTTCCGCAATTTCCAGAGCTGTTTCATGTAATTTCATCTGAGTAACTTGTATGGAAGATTTTACATGATGAAGGTATGCATCCATTCTGTTTGCTAGAGTGCAAACACTGACAATGAAAACTTCTTTCCCATATAGAGTTTTGCCAAGCTACTACCAACAATAGTCTACGTTACAGCTATACTTTCCCGCACACGTTTTATACCTAGACGAAGCTATATTTACACCAGAAGAGCTGTTTAACCTCTTTAAAGTTCCCAGCGTATCGTACATGATGAGGCTTAGTTTCTCGCCGTGGTCCAACCGCATCAAATGTGATACAAGAGCGAAGAGTAACTGATCGCCAACCTTAGCTTATTTGATGTTTCAGTTAATGATACAGTTAATGTATTTCCAATTTTAAATGCGAATACATTATGTCAGAATGTTGCGAAAACTTACTGAATAGAATATCTAAATTGTTAGCGCTGCTGTGATGAATATTACTTATTTCGTTATTCAGTGAAAGTAAAATGCTCATACTCACCCTTTTAAAGAGCGACTGGGGATTAGGGGACCCAATCGTCAAATCCTGGTTGTGAAGAATCATCGTCCACCACCTTTTTTCACAGTAGATACATTAGGCGTTTTAGAAGCAGTAGAGATGAAAGATGGGCAATGTCGTCGCCGAGACTCGAACCACGGAATCGTATTCGTATCGGTGCGTATTCGAACCTCTCGAATACGCACCGAGCGTGCTGACCACTACACCATAAAATCTTGCTAAGAAGGCGGAAGAAATAGCTTATAACTTCACCACTGCAACTACTTTCTACTTTAGTGAAGAGATAAGACGTTTACTCGCATATAAAAAAAAGGTAATTTTTTTCAAAAATATTTTCCAGGCCTTATTAAAATGGCACGATTTATGCTATTATATCTACTCCAGTTCTCTTTTAATCTATATGGAAGTACTGGAGTATTGGATTAAGGAAAAGCAGGCAAGGGATGTCTGCGTAAGGGGAAGGATGTCTATGTGGAGAACGTTTTAAAGAATGCTAGCCAGTATTCATACTTCACATGGTGAAAACTAAGAAAATTCCCGTGCTGCCAGTCCTTTCGCTGGAATTTGAGCTCTGGTGAATTACCAGTGCCCAGAGCACTTACTGCTTTACCGAGAAGCAAAAGGCGAAAGCCCTTGGTAGGATTTTGAACAGCCTTGAAGTTCATGCATAGGAAATACCTGCCTGAGAAATTACAGGAATTGATCATTCTTGCAAAGAAATCCAATTTCTATCTTTATAAAGTAAGTTGAAAAATGAGAAAAATTCAAAGTTTCTAACTCATGGTTTAAATCCGGCAAAGCAAAAAAATTACATGAAGGAGAAAAATACTCAATGAAACAATGTAGGGTCGAATCTTCTCTAACGAAATTCTCATACATTGACACTCTCCCAACGGAAAGCCCTTGAATTTCTGGTTATCGAAATACAACACAAAGCACTCCCGTTTAGCAGACACTTACTGATAAAGGTTAAATACCTTGGTCCTGAAAAACTCCACTAACGTATGTTCAGCTGCAGTTTCTTTTCACTCCCTCTCTTTTTTCTAAAACAATTAAATTCGAAATTGGGATGTATGGAATGTAGAAGATAACTCATTCGCTAAAATTGTCAGTAAGTTCAAAATACACTCTTAGACAAAAAAAAAAAAAAAAAAAAAAAAAAACACACACCAAAACGACGCACCGCGACGCACCGAGAAGATATAAAGTAAATTGGACACAAATTGATATGCATACAGATTTCGACGGAAAATGCAAAGTTTTACATTTTGGTTGTCAATGAATGAACGGTTGGTGCTATAGCGCATCTGATCTGCACAAATGGCAAGATATTTAAGAGACGAAATTAGGATTCCAGATCATAAATTCTTCACGAATTTCATTCCGTGTACTCTGGTAGACAGTAACTATACATCGCATACAGATGCGCGAACGATATGCGCAGATGTCAGAATTTCAGAGAGGTCGTGTAATTAGGCTTAAAGAAGCCGTTGGTCTTATCGGCGAATAGCTCGACATTTGAGCAGGAGCGATGCCACTATTAGACGATGTTGGCGGGAATGGGTGAACCATGGCCGCATACAGCGTCAAGATGGAAGCGGTAGGCCTAGAGAAACGACAGAACGTGAAGGCCGAGCAATCGTCAGAGCCGCACTCACAGCCCCAGATGCATCATTATCATCGATTGCACGTGCAACTAGTGCTTCAGTGACCGCAACGACCATTCTTGAGTGACCGCAAGGACGGCTCACAGAAAGGAGGCTGAGGTCACGGCGCCCCTTGCGCCGACTACCATTGACCTCTGTAAAACGTCAAGCTCGTTTGCAGTGGTGTCGTGCTCATTCGCACTGGAATGTCACTGACTGGAGTAGAATAGTCTTCACTGATGAGTCCCGCTTTGAACTGAGCCCCGATGACCAGCGAAGGCGAGTCTGGAGACGTCCCGGACAGCGGTGTGATACCAACCTGATGTCTTCCGGCAGACAGGCCGACAACCAGGAGTGATAGTCTAGGGTGTCATTTCATTTCATAGTAGGACCCTTTTGGTTGTCATCCGTCCCAACCTTACAGCACAGAGGTATGTCGACGAAGTTCTAAGGCCCGTTGTGTTGCCCTTCATGTCACGCCACATTGGGCTTACATTTTGGCAAGATAATGCCAGCCCCCACACTGCACATGTTTCTATTGCTTGTTTAGTGCTTGCCGAACATTACCTTGGCCAGTAAAGTCGCCGGATCTCTCTCCTATTGAGCACGTTTGGAGCATTATGGGCAGGGCCCTCCAACCAGCTCAAGATGTTGACGATCTAACGTGCCAGTTGGGCAGAATTTGCAACGATATCCCACAGGAGGACATCTGCAACTTCTACCAATCGATGCCAAGCCGAATAACTGCTTGCATAAGGGCCAGAGGTGGACAAACGGGTTACTGACGTTTTCACTTTGTGAAGCTCTATCACTTCAATAAATCATCCAATTTTTCTCAAACTGTAATCATTTGTTTTTCTGTTTATTTACATGACTTCTACCGATTTTTGTCCCATTCGGATAACTCTTTTTTGACGCGTCTTTTTTTTTATCTAAGAGTGTAGTTAATTGTTATGTGTTTGTTCTCAAGTCCTTTCGCTATTTTTCGCTTACGTATTTTACAATAACCTGGTAAACGCGAAAAAGAATGGACAGGAAAGATAACATAGAGAGTATTTATAAATTAGCAAGAGAAAAAAAGATTTCTTAGAAAAAGCCTTGAGAAATCCCATTTATTTACAGAATTGAAATTAACTTACAAGGAATCAAAGACCATAATTTATAGTTTATCAACAAGAGCCATAAATTTTGCCTCTTTATAAATGATACAAAACTACGTTATATAGCACGAAAAATTTGCTTTGCGTGATGTTTCATGATGTGGCTTATGATGAACAAACAATTTAAATTACAGCAAACCAAAACTCCACAATAATTTCATAACAATTCTTTTTTGTTTAATAGATGGCTTCAGGTAGACTTCAGCTAACCTAAATTGCTGTAATTCTAGTTATCTTTATCGACAATCACTTTTTCCCGTCAGTCAAGCAAGAAGCTTTGTGTTTTCATTGACCGCGGAAATTAGGCTATTGATCTTTCATCGATAATTCACCGATGCGCAATTGACTGCAGGTATTTAAGCTCTGAGTTAGTTTAAACGTATGTAAAGTAGTAAATTTCAAAAACAAAGCAAGCAAGCATGATGAAGACTGCGGTATGATTGTCTCTTACAATTTTATTTCATGAAAACATTTTCAGTTGTGGAGATGGCGAATTTTTATGTTCTAATTGTATATTGGCACATTTTTAATCTACCAAGAATTTTAATGATTGACTAAATAATTTTATTCTTTTATGATCTATTTTATATATATTTTCTATAAAGATCGCTAATTAAAGGTCGTATTAATTTGAAAATGTGGTCTTGGAAGATATGTATCTTCTTTAATAAGCAAGACTTTATTTTTTGAAGGTGCTGTCTAAGAAAAAACATCGACTTGCATATAAGAAGGCTTCACACGTATCAACTTGATGTGCATAAGATGTTGCACAACAAAACAATTAAGGAGCCTCTACAATATGTCTCGATAAAAAGCATAGTAATTCTTAATTACCATTATTGTTAATTACACTTAACATTCAATTTAAGGATGTTACATTAGCACAGATTCTAAACGTTAAAAAAGCAGCATGATTTTAAAAAAAGACAATTAAGAAAAAGAAAACTTCATCTTATATTTGAGCCAACTCAGTATATGTTTAATCTAACTCTGTAAGTATATCTTACTCTGAATGTTATTTAATTAAATTAATGAAAGTTAATTTGATTACATTTTACTTTAAATTAGAGCATTTTAATGTAGAATAAAAAGATTATAACACGAAATTAAAACACAGCTTTATTTCGTAAGAAAGCAAGCCTAGATTGTAAGGAATTATTTTATTGTAATCAGTTATTTTCAGTTTTCTTTCCTTTCTCTCCTGATTTCAGTTTCCTGCCGGAATGTAAATTTTGTACGACGTAAATGCAAATTCTCAACCTGTTTCAGAAGCAGTATTTAAGCTGCGTTTCAAAAGTTCAAGAGCAGTATTAGCGCACTTAGTTCCGATGTTTATATTGCGAGTTTAAAATTAGCTCTCTAGTTCGGTGTTTAACACCTTTTCAGTTAGTTATATTGGATATTTCTCTGCTCGGATTTGTTGTGTGTATTCGATTTAGCGTTAGTTTAAGCTAAGGAACCAGTCACTAGAATTCTTAATTTAATAGCGAATTGTTACATTCTTATTTTCTGTTACGTAGCCACAAATGGAGGTGATTTGTGAGCACGAAGTAATTAATAATTTGTTTTAATCTTAGTTTAAATAAAAAGGTTATTAAAACTTTTCTCCTACAGTATTTAAAGACATAGCAAGAATTCGCTACTTAGTCTTCAACATAGAGTTCAGGATGCTATGCTACTCTATAAGATAAGCATTAACAGGTTCGCATGTCATCATTATATCTGGGCTATGCACCCCACAATTTGATATATTTATTTGCATCGTTAAACAATGAAACAGAGTGATGCGAAGCATGTTGGCAGCAGCAAGTGAAGTAGAAAAAATACTGCGAAATTAGTGAGAACAGTATTTACAGACTTGGTGCCTTTGTTTAAATTTTGATGTGTGACTGGTAAAAAATATCCACAGTGCTTTTCTTAAGAAATGGCATGACACGGATTAACTTTCAGATGACACAATTTGGATTCATATATTAGTATAGTTTTAAAACAGGAAGGGGATGTAGCCAAATTAAAAGTATGAATTAAAATGACAATTGCTAAATTAATGTTAGTCGTTTTCTTTCATATTTTATATCTTATACACACAAACACACACACACAGTTAATTAAATTTCTTATTATGATCCTTGTGTAATCACAGTGCTGCACATCTAAATTCCGCCTAGAAAACAATTCAAATACAGATAGTGGGTACATTTTTTGTGTAATCAAAATAATACATCGTAAAAAAGTATTTATTTGGATGGCGTTTTCAAAAATAACTAATATTTCAAAATGGAACGCAATTACGCTTTTACTTTAATTTGAGCCGTACAATTTTTAAACTGTTAAGAGCATTTTCAAGAATTTCGAAGAATTGTTGGATGTATAATATTGTTTTTTACTTTTTAAGACTTTGTAAAGGTTTTGTATATTTCCGTTTTGATAAATTTCACGTCCAATATAATATTGTTAACAATCGATCCTGAATGGAATCTTCCATTACATTTGATGTTATAAAATATTCCTGAACTAAAAGTCATGTTTCTGAAATTCTTAGTTTGTATCAGCAACTGTTATTTTAAATTATGAATATTCTAAACAAAATACATTTTTAGCACCCTGTTATAGACCAAATGCAAAATTTCTAACTCTATTTCTTGTGTGTATACTGTCATCTTCATCATAAATAATATCTAATTATTATCACGACGTTAATTTCTAATTGTATTTCCACCTCTACTTTTGCTCAAAGTGTAATATAACATATTTTTTTAATGTTTTGATATGTTTCGCTTTATATCGTTTTATTTTCATAAAGAAAAATCAGAATAAATGCTTTTGCTTTTAAAACGAAGAAATGTTTTCAACTGAATTTCGATTTCAGTCAGATCTAAAGATCTGCCGTTATTAAATGGCACTATTTGTATTTGGTGGCAATGGCTACTATTTTTATTTAAGAAGAAAGGTACTATATTTATGCGATAATTGAAAATGCGTTACATATTTCCTTTCCTTAATATTTTTAATAACAGTATCTTATTTCAACTACTAAAGGCTTCAGTGCCATCCTGATAGGTAAAGCGGTTAGCGAAGCTGGTTGCCATATCGTTTTGCTCATTGCCGAACCCAGGATTAAGTATGGTCGTTTGTAAGTGTATAACGTCTTTGCGGAATGGAAGCACTCAAATTACACCCCAAGCCGAAAGTCCTCTTAAGTGTTTTGATGATGGGAGAAGATGAGTGGGAGACTCTTTTCTTCGTCTCTCGAAACAGTATCCTTAAAAACTGGACAAAGTCGTAATGACATCTATAAGGTACCCCAAGCCCGTGCCAACAACAAGACGCTATTTTGTTCTCTTCTCTGTGATAAAATACGTAGACTTATTCTGAAGTTGCTGTCTGACAAATGAGAAAAGTCACAACAAAAATTTTGCAATGTGCGTCTTTTTTTTCCTTTTTTGTATAGATAGTACAGGTAAAAGTATGGGGGGACACCAGCCATATACCATAGGTTAACTGAAGTGTGTAGATCAAAAGTGGCCAATAAGTCGATCGCGAGGCTAATTTTGATTGATCGTCGATAGTAAAGGAATTTTTTTTAGAAATGTCAGATTTACTTTTTAACTATTTTAAGAACAAGAGTGAAATTGTTGCTGCAATTCAAGATCTATAATTGTCTCGAAACACAGTGATGCGACGAATTGAAAGGATGAGTGGGAACGTAAAAGAGCAGTTATATAATGATATTAATAGATGTTCTTGTTTTCCGTGTGATGAATCGACAGATATAAGTGATCCGACAAAATTACTTGTTTCCGTTCGTATGGTTTTTAAGAATTTTACAGCTAAAGAAGAATTGTTGAGTATGATTTCTTTGAAGGAAAGGACTAGAGGTATAGACATATTCAAAGCCTTTAAAAAAGTTGCTGAATGATTTGAATGTACCACTTTTTAAATTAGTCTCAATAACAACGGATGGCGCAGCTGCAATGATAGGTAGAATAAATGGATTTATAGCCCTATGTCAAAAGGAACAGGAATTCCCTGCCTTTTTAAGCTATCACTGCATAATTCACCAGCAAGTGTTATCTAGCAAGAGAGTAAACACAAAAGAAGTAATGGACAAAGCATTTAAAATTGTTGCTTCAAATCGAGGAAGTTCCCTCAAACGGCGTCTCTTCGAACTGCAGCTCGATGAAGGCCAACCTGGATTATTACTATATACCGATGCCAAGTGGCTAAGCAGAGGTAAATTTTTGCAGCGATTTCGTGATTTATTGCCTGAAATTATAGATTTTCTTCACGAACAAGATGGAAACTGTGAAAATTTAAATGATGAAACTTGGCTTAGCGACTTAGCATTTCTTACTGATTTTACTTCAATATTAAGTCATTTAAATTTAGAATTACAAGGTAGAAATAAAACAGTTATTGATATGATCAGCTGCATAGACGCATATAAAACAAAATTTATTTTGCTCATAGAAGATCTACAACAAAATAATCTGAATCATTTTTCAGATATGGCGGATAACCTACAAAAACATAAAAATATTAATTATAAGATCGACGAATATGTCGCGGAAATCCAAAAAGCAAGAAACGGCAGTAGATCAAAAATTTAAATTGCATTTTAGGTTAGTAAAAATCTATCTTGAAAAAGTGTAGGAAAATCGAATTTTTTGGGTACCACATGTACGGTATTAAAAAAAATTTCCAGGGTCTGGAAATTTATTTTCTTTATGAGCCTATATCTCGAAAACTTAATAAGTGATTTAAAAAAATAAAAAATAGTTTTGAACATATATTTCACTTGTCTACCCATACCTCGCTGGAATGCACCTTATAATGAAACACAGTGTATAAACACTGTATGTATTTTACACCATACTCCCGCCTTAGACTACACCTATAACAACAAATCGATCGCGACACACTTTTAAGATAAAAAGTAAATCTTATATACTAAAAGGTTGGCCACCCCTGGTATAGAGAGTACAGAAATATTTCTGTATTTTATTTCTATGTAATGTTACATGAAAGAGGATCGAGCAGGAAAATTTTTTAATTTATTTTGTTTTGGCCTTAAATTTCCTAGAGTTTTAGAGCAAAAAGATAAGTGTCATTTCAAAGGCGACTGATATGATTCCTTTTCTTAAAAGAGCAAAATTGTGCCATAAAATGCCGCGGAAAGTACAAAATTTTCTTGTAAGTTCAGAGAAAAAATATTCTCTCTAGAAAGCCAAACGCGTAGGAGTGGTACTAAACAGTATTCAAGTTGCTCTGTTATTTATAAATCCCTCTGATGCAAAATAACAACAAACAGAAACGAACTTAGTTTTTAAGCTCTGTTAGTTTAGATATGGAAAATTATGGTACGAATATGTTAAAGCTAGTTAGCGACCTGATTACTTACTGAAACCAAAGGAAATATTCAAGCAGGCAACCCAGTTAAAACGATGAGGTTTAAGGGGTTAGTTGCTTATTCTGCCGCTCCTTAGTAGAAATTTTATATGGCAATAGTGAGCAAAATATTAAAAAATCCTGAAATTCTTTTGATCATTTCATTATAGTACCTACAGATCTCCAGTAAAAATTTTACGTAAAGCACATGAGGACTGTCTGTCTAAGGGAAAGGAGTTTTCGTGGAAAGATTTTTGCAGGAAATCGGCTGAAGTTTATGCTGTACATAGGAACATCACGGAAAGACACACTGTGTACATTTAAATATACATAGTGCAGGGAAATCATATAAACATACTAAGTGCAGAGACTGCTGCCCAGACCAGAATAACAGCATTTCAATGAACTCAACTCTTGTTCATTAGCGATCGGCTCGGAATATGAAATAATTAAGGAAAATAACGCTAATTAGCATGAATTGTTTCTTTGTGCTTAGTTAATAAACAAAAACTTTAAATACTGAAACCAAAAATTACTGCGAGAAGTTAAACTCTTACAGACATTTATTTTTTTTTTAACATTTATTAACATTTATTTGATTTCGCTTTTTTTTCTTTTTTTTTTGTTCGTGTTGCCTCATTTGTCTGATCTATAGTCAGACAGGCAAGTTTACGCCTGTTCTTGGCATCAGCCTTGAACATCTTACAGGTGACAGTATGATTTTAGCTCAGTTTCGCCCCCAGTTGTCATGGACAGCATCCCGGGGGAACGCGTTCGAAGGACACCCACCCCTGATCCCCTAACATCAACCTCTCGACACGGCTTTCGCCCGCTGCATATTTAGAGTGTCCCCATGCCGCACCGACACTATACATTTACATAATATATCCATGCCTTCTCCGGGATTCGAACCCGGGAGCTTCGGCACGGTAGTCAACGACGCTAATCACTATACCGGTTAGGCATCTCTTTGCATTGTAAAATATATTATTACTTCGAAGTATCATTGAATATGATTCTGATGTTCCTCTCTGAATATAACTTTCCTTTTGTAATTCTAATTTTATTTATTTCTTTATAAAATTACTAATTCTTTATCTTCTAAATAGGTTCAATTCACAAATAGCTGCAAAAGAAACACAAAATGCATTCATTTGCAAAAATTCTAAAATTCTGTATAAAATTTACATTTCAAACTTTACGTTTATTACCTGATATATTATTTAAGTCTTTGTAGTACATAAGTACAGAATACTCTGTCTTTGGGCTTATATTGTTTATGCCTTATATAATAAGTTGTTACTATACGTTCATATAATAGACATACAGTGATTTTGCCTAATATAAATAAGAAATCTGACTACGAACTAAAGTAATCATAATGAGAATAATTAAACATTGAAGATTTAAATTATTTATCTATGAGGAATTTGTAATGAAAGATTCTACTTTTCCATGATGTCTGCTGCATTCCAAATCATAATTCAGAATACTCTGAATGAAAAAAAAATTATTTTATATAATTTCATAATAACATTAATGCATTTCATGATAAATTAATATAAATAATAATAATTCATAATAATTTTGTATATTCAGTAACATTTTATTCACTTATATTTGCATCTAGATCATCCTTTTGGCATTGGTGACCACGGTCTATTGCTCACACTACGACGTCATATATCACAAAACTCACTATGGTCATGGAGATGGAATCAGTTACAGATTCTTCAAAAAATACCAAGGACACAGCAATGACTATGGATACGGCGGTGCAGATGGCACTCATTATGACTATGATGGACATGGATATGGTTATTAAACACACCAAATTCTTAGGTGATTATTAATTTTCATAATTCAGTAATGATGCACTGTTTAAAAGTTAGTAAAAGGTACTCTTAACTGAAGTTTATATTTTGAAGACCTTTACTGAAAGTTATGAGGAATGAGCTTGATTTTAAATAAAGCGAAAATACATAAAATTTTCGAATTACACTGGCACAAAGTGCAGCTGCAGTTTAAAAAAATGTACAGTACTGTTACAAGTATTAAAAATAACAGGATCAAAATGATGTTTATATTAATTAATTAATAAGTTGAATACAACGTAATTTTTATGCTAGAACAAGCAATACGGCCGAAGGGCAGAAAGAAACATTTACATAATATTCATAAAATATTGAAATTAAAAAGAACCGTTTGAAACTTTATCACTTTTATTAGCATGAAAACACAAAATATTTAATTTTCCACCGTTAAATTCATGCTGTTTGAGATACTTCCATTTTGAGAAATAAGGCTAAAATTTCAGCAAACATTTAATTTTCTGCAGTTGCACTTACAGCAAAATGCTTTAAGAAAATATGAATTTATTTATTCTAAGAGTCTCTATCATACGATAAATAGAAAAAATGTAGTTGCAGTACTTTTAGCGTGATTCTTGCAACCAGTGATGTGTTGTTTTCTTGTGTAAAATTATTGCTTCTGAATTTATTGTTATTGGTAATTTTTATACGTATATTTTAAAGCGTTACCTTAAAAATTAAATAAATTTCGCTCAGGTCTTCATGTGTTTATAAATTTGATCCAATTAAAAAATAATGCGTTTAAGAAGTAATTTTTTTTATTTCAAAAACGCATTTGATAAAAATAATTAATAATGGCAATACGTATGCTAAGAGTTTCGAATATCAATCACGACAAAAACCCAGTTTTTTAGCCTTGTGGTTGATTGTTTAAGTGCGTCGAAAGTTGTAAAAATTCAAGAAAGGCAAATTTCTTGAATGCATTAAGCTACCATAATCTTAAAAATAACACTTGAAATTTCAGTTGCAATTTATACTATTAGCTTTAAATACCATTTGTTTTGTGAAAGATAGAATAAAATTTTCCACAGATAGAACGAATATTAATAATTGAGCATTATTTCGCAAAGCAGAAATTTGCTTGGGATATATTATGTTTATCACTCTTTGCTGGCAATTGCAATATGTTATTTTTGACATCATCCATTTTACCCGAACTTAGGAGAGTAGGGCGGGCATTTCAGTTCTTGTGAAGACCTCCAGTGTTTCGAAATTAGGTTACTAAGAAAAAATTCATTATCTTCTTAGTTTCTCGAATTCTTAAGAAACGTCGACAACTTTTCTCTAAGAATTAGTTGAAAAATAATGCTCAAACATAAAAATTCGTTCTGACTGGGAAAAATTCATCTCGTTCTTGCACTAACAAACGCTAAGGCTAACAACATAAACTGCAAATGTAAATGTTTATTAATTACAACAGTACACAAATATCATTCACTGAAACTATTTGTCATTAATATCTGTTTGGGAATTGCATTAGAAAGTTTGTTCCATTAGAATTTTGAATTCCCTTCAAAATACAGGCCAGGTTCCCTTAGAACTTTCTCCATGTCGCCATTCGTCTCTTAGGTAGATAACTGTTGTGTGCTATGCGAATCCTTTGTTGCTTCACCTAGCATAAAAGAACTCTTGCATTAGGTAAAAATGGCTTACTAAGGGCTAATCAACCTATTTAAAACAAAAAAAAGCAATAGACAAGAGAAAAAAACAGAGGAGAAGCATAAGTAAGATTACAAGCTGTTGATACGGCAATGGAAAATTTCCATGTGAAACATCAATAACAATTTGCTCCAATTGATGATTAGAGCACCTAAGCAAATTTAGGTGCTTTAAATAGTCAATATTAATTTACAAATTGCTCTTAAAGTAGTCGTTATGTATACATATATAGCATATATAGATCGCTGATTTCATTTATTGTTCAAATCTGTGAATTAATATCCATTCATTTTTTTTTCAGAATACCGTAATTTTGATTGCAAAATGTTTATGTGATGTGTGAAACTGGAGAATGGAAGACGCTGTATTCAAGATAAAAATTATGTCATGTCTTGAATTGTGAATAAATTAATTTTTTTATTTTCTTTTCGATGTCTAAGTTTAAAACTATATTTATACATAGATGGACTAAAATATTAGAGCATAGTAAACACATAAGCAGTTTAAAGTGCCTTTTTTTGGTATCTGATAGAGTAATATGTTTCAGAAATAAATCTCCAGTAGCACTAGATTCCCTAACATATCGAATCGTTTTATCGATAATAAAACTAATTATTTAAATGAATTTCCTACCCCGAAATACATTACAAGCAATTCTGCTGAAATTCTCTTTCAAGATTTAAGGTATGCTATAGAGCTGTTCTTCAGTTTATGCATTTAGGAGCATTTGGTAATTGTTCAAACTGTAATCTGAACACATAATTTGAAAACTTTCCGTATGAATTTAATCAAATATCATAGTTCAACAAATTTTTATTACAAAATTAATTTCTGTATTGTTAATATGGACATCATATGCCCTTTAACATAAAGATATTGCTTCACAGAAACATCAGTCACAGTTAGGAAACGCAGCATTTTAAAGAATTAATATGTTCATGCAGGAAAAACTGTTTGTTATATTCTAATCAACCTGCTCTTTCTATGTCAGAAAAATCATATATTTTACGCATTTTTATTTCGAATAATCCAGATTGCACGTACAGTCTGACATTAAATTTTATGTCAAACCTGCTAAATTATTACTATTCGACGAATATTATTGGCTCTTTGAATTCTAATATGAAATAATAGCTTTGGGGTTCTTCAAATATGTTTTCATGTATTTTTAACTGGACTCTAAAAAGTCTTCTATCTTGTGTGAAATTCAAATAATTCTTATGGTAAGCCACACGATGTACATATAAAAATAAAACACCATATTTTAATTTGCCGCTTTGATTGCAGCTTTAGATATTATGATATCATAATGAATATTATAAATTCTTCATTACTTTGAATGAAACTTTCGCAAATTACACAACTAGTTTTTCACTAGCAGTACGTCAATACATTAATTGCACCGCCTGTATACATAATATAATAAATATGAAATACTATCTATGCATAAATATAGTCACAGTGAATACCTGGTATTTATAATTATTACGCATCTATTCTTGCACATCCATATCTAATTTAATTAAATGTTCTGTTCAAACAGAGCAATAAATTATTAGAAGATTAATATTAATTTATATATACAATGTCTTATTACGAGTTATGAGTCGTAAATCAAATATTCAAGTTTCAGACCTGTTAAATGGAGAAATTAGAAACACGGGGATAGAAATTTATCTTGCACTAATGCTATATATGCAAAATGCAGAGATAGTCTGCATGATGGGGAATTTTAATAAATGCAGAAGTCGTTATGAGATTTATAGCCATCTACCACCTCTATCTATAAATCACAAGTTGAATAATTTAACTTAAAGATGAGGCATACATTTTGGAAATTCTAGAAGGAATTTTTGCCTTCTTCGCTATGCATCTTCATAGTGTAACTGGTAGCACTGCCGACTGGTAATCCGAAGATACCAGGATAATCGAAATAATAATCGACTGATAATCGGAAGATTCGAATCCTGGTGAGCGACGTGAGGAAGTTTAACCTTTCCTGCTAGAAAACGCTTAGTAGACTTTACAGGGAAGATTGAAATAAATTTGCAGCGGACGATAATTCTTATTAATTCCTTCTTATTATTTATGTCTAAATTTGGAAACTTGATTCCTCTATCCCTAGTCGTATTTTAAGTGGAGTAAAATATTGATTTTGCAATTAGACTATATTCCAGAACAAATGCCTATATAAATTCTTTCAGGGATTTAAGCAAAACGTTTTTACTAGAATGATTCTGTGAATAAACATTGAAAAGAAAAGGTAATTCCTAGTTTTTTCCTGCATCACAGATTAATAAAAAAAGTTAATTTTATTTGCATTAAACTTAATTGAATATTGCATTTGAAGGGGAAGTTTGATGCATAAATACTTTAAAATTCACAAAATCCGTGTTACTGAAAAAGACATCTCTGTAAATGAAATTCAATTTTAGTTTTTAATAAATTAGTTCAATTCCGGCTTCTTCCAAAAAAATAAACAGTAGAAAACAGCAGATATACCTTATAGGGAATATCATATTCGTTACAAAATTTGGTATTTCTTGTTATTATGCAAGGAATATTTCCTTTTGCATAAAAGTAAAAACTCCTGAACATAGATTCAGAAGAAATTATTGTCAAACATTATTAGTAAACATGCAAAATTTATACACAGATGAAACAAAAATTACATAAATATCATCAGAATCAATATATATCATCAGCCGTAAAATTATTAATAAAGCTCAGACAGTAAAAAAATACAATTAAGACTTTATTTTTCTTTGTGATAATTACATTTAATAAAGAAGAAAAACAAATAATTTAAATATGTTACACTTTAAGGCATAAGATACTTCCAACTATAATACTTTTTTTAAAAAAGTCTTAAACCTTACATATGAACTAATAAATTTTAGTTTTATTGCATGGTAATAAAAAAATTAGCACATTTCTCTGAATTTCTAGTTTTTATGCTTTATTTCATTTGCGCAGTTTACTTCTGCAAATAAATTCAAGCAAAATCTTCAGGAATTTTAATGTTATCTAAATATCTGTAATTAAAAACGTAATTATTTACACGAGGTTTTTACTTCAGAACAAAGAAAAGGCATAACAAAATGAATATTTCATAACCTAGTTCCAATTTACGCAAAGTAACTAACTTGAAATTAGGATTTAGCATTAATGAGAAAACAAAACTTCTCATGGAATCTTCATAGTTGAATCTGCTACATTACATGTCCTAATAACTTGCATATAAGAATGGCCATAGCCCTTTAATAGTGACCATAGCCCTTTAAATATTATTCTCTCGCCAAAATTTTAATCCAGAGTCTTCATGGTTGAATCTGCTACATTACATGTTCTAATAACTTGCATATAAGGAAAATACTTGAATGACAATATTTCCACTCTTTTCACAGGAAAATAACCCTGATGAAATCAGCAATTGTTTTGTATTCACAAGGTTCATAGTGGAGGTAGAGAAGTTAGCAAAAAATATTTCGCTTTAAAATAAAATACATTCTCAAGAATAATAAAAGTTCATTTTCACTAAAAATGTTCCTTTAACATATAAAACTTCTATAAGAAAATTATTAAAACATAAATAAAGTCAATGCATATAACTAATGTGGGAAATTAAATCATAAACAATAAATAATTCATAAAAACAGCGTAGATAAATGAAGAAAATTAAAAACTTGATTATATACATTAATAAACATCCCCTTGAAGCACAAAGCAGATAAAAATTTATACTTAAACCATTTTATAAAATCATTCATCCTTTTTGTAAAAGTCTTTGGAATTTAGATACTGGACGGAAAAAGAAATACAGTTGCTTTTTATGTATTGATGTTTTGATGTATAAGATCAAAAAATTGAAGAAAACTAGGAAAGCTTTTATTACCTTTCACTAAAGCTTAAAAATAATATACTGTATGCAGTGTAACTTACTGATCTCTAATCAAGACTCTAATCCAGAACTCACCTACGAGAGCAGGTTCTTTACCTGCGGATTTGCCTGGAACTCTTAATAACATACAGATAATTTCTGCTTAATGATGGGATCCGAATAATTTTAATTTCATTAAGTGAATTAATGAAAATGTTATCGAGTGCGCTCATCGAAAGAATATCCATAATTTATCAATGAATTAAAGATTTAAATGAATTAGTTATCTGATATTACTAATTCTGTTAATTAATAGCCTAGAATGTATAAGACGCGATTTCTGGCTTTTCTCATTAAAATAATTTTAAACTTTGTGTACACGCTTCAGAATCGTCAAGTCTATAACATGCAAGATAATTAGTTTAAAAATGGATTCTTTGTAGAAATAACGTATGTATTTATAAGGCATATCCTTTTTACAACATATTTTTAAACGAAGTCCCTTTATTCAATGCATTTGTCCGCATGTTCTAGCAAACTTAAGAAAATTTTCTTTATCTATACTCTATACCTAGATGGCATTATTGGTATTCATTTTCAATTTTTCCAAGGTGTATGTATTATTTATTTATACTTGTTTGTATGTCACTGTAAAACTATTTTTTTATAAAGCCATCAAATCACAGTGACCATAGCCCATTAAATATTATTCTTGCGATAAAATATTATTCCAGAATCTTCATGGTTGAATCTGCTACATTACATATCCTAATCATCTTGCTTAACTCGAAACTGACGTTTATTTTGTTTTAACAAAACAGTGAAAATCTAGGTAATTTCTTACAGATCCCATGCATGATTGTTTCAAACGCGAGTAGTCCCGTAATTCACTGCCTTTAAATGCCTCACTGGATACTATTCTCGAAAGGTTTCAAAGGAGATTCGATAAATTGATGGAAATTTTCAGAGTTTCATGTTCAATAATGTTTGCTGCAATGATACCACTAAGACATAATCTTACGTCTTTCTGGAAAAACACTTAATGTAAAATGGAAACGTAGACACAAGTATAGGTCAAAAAAGCCATAGAAAGAGACAAAAAGTAAAAAATGAACTTTTAAAACCGACTTTTCCAAAATAATCAACAAATCTTTAGTAATTCCGAAAAATTCGTTCTCCAGTACATAAAACTGATTTTTCAATCTGTTACACATAAAGGAACAGAAGAAAAAATGGGCAAAGATTGCAAATAATTTATACAAAATCATGTACTCCCCATTTTTCAACTGAAAACTTTGTACATCGCATTTAAATATTTTGCACACATGTTTCGGCTTTCGTTGTAAACTGAAGTGTCATAACTGGTCTCATATGGCTACTAAATTCGCTTAATAGATGTCTTAACACGCCACACCGAGTAAAGCCTATTACCATAAATAAATGTGTTTCTCTTTTCTATGAAATTCCACGTAACAGTGTAAAAGCGAGCTGCAAATAAACACAAAAAGCTAAAATTTAGTAAATGAATTTACCACCTGTGAAATCTATCTGTTTTACTTGCATTTTAAATCACTAAATATTGAAATTAAGTTGAAAAAAGTGCTTTTTATTAGAATAGTGAATAAAGTTTTCCATAATGATGAATGACACACCCCTAAAATAAAAATCAACTTTTATTTTAAATTCATCTTTAAGTCTTTAAAATTTTTTATACTAAATCATTAAATTATAACCTTTTTCTCCAAAACCGTCTTTTCTCGGATTCTGTGTCTGCTCTTCCAGTTTCTACCACCAAGGAAATTTGCAACTCAAAGCGCATTTATGAGTATCGATATCTTTAAAATACTCTTACCGATTAAACAGCCCTATAGTGAGTATCAGTACATTGTGGAATATGGGGAAGTGAGAGCGCAAATTTCCTGAGAGAGAAAAAACCGACACCCCCAAACCCACACATTTTATGAACTTTTACTCTGCTAAGATATTGATGAATATATAATTTAGCAAAATTCGCGATTCATATTTGTGCATAAAGATTAGGAGAAGGTTTGGTTATATCTCCGAGACAAAGGACAAAATATACTTGATTTTCCTGATGCTACAACTCGGCGTCATTTCGTCTTTTGAATGGACATGAGTGCATTAATGCTCATTTCTCTCATATTCGGAAAAGAAGACGCCTAATGGCTTAAGTGCCAAACGCCAGGAATTTACAAAAAAAAAATTTTTTTTCCTGGATTATTTGAGCCACGAATCTTGCAATAACGCCTCCTTCTAAGTCAAGTATTAACACGTTCTGTTTTGCTAGGGCATCAACTAAGCAAATCGAAACCACATCATAGAAATTTCCCTCTAGGTATTTCAAAATTGATCAAATTAATTATTAACATTACATGTGCTTTATAAAACCAAATTAAAAGAAACCGCCATACCTTTTATCATGACGACAATATACAGATTCAAAAACAAAGGCAAATTCATAAATAATAAACAACAGTCAACATCAGGTATGACTACTTGTATTACACTCTAAGTAGCTTTTAAGTAAATTAAACTAAGTTACCAATAAAATATTCTTTCGAGAAATCTCCTAATACTTAAAGCTTTTCAGAAACTATAGGAAATTATTTTGCCACAAAAAGTCATTGTCAGTCAGTTAACTCAATTGAAAAATCTCACTGGTACTTATTAAGACCTTCATTTACCTATTTCTAGAGAAACTGGCAAAAACAGAAAAGTTTGCCACTGGGATAAATATTAAAGGCTAATTTTCTGGCAAAAATATTTTAGATCTTTATCAAACTTTGATCATAATCATATATATTACTTAAACGCAATTATTATTTAAAATTCTAATTAATACTCGGGTAGTACTGCGTTACACCAGTTTTCCTCAAACTGTGGCTGCTGACCACAAGTGATCATCGAAGTCTGCACTTCCAAAAACGCAAAACACTGAATTCAAGTTAATTGCACGTACACTGCCGGAAAAAAAAAGGGGAACTATATCTCTTGTTCTACTGGTCCAATTGATGAATTTTAGTCTCGAAATTTTTTTCAGTTTGCGCCAACAATAATTCACTTGGACATTTTCAATGTCCAAGTGAATTATTGTTGGCGCAAACTGAAAAAAATAGCAAGGATATTTTTTTAATTTCTCCGTAAATTTCGTACCAAATTTTATAAAAGTTAATACACTGCTCGATATTGAAAATGCAACACCAAGAAGGAGTGGTCAGAAAGTGATGAAATTTGGAAAAAACACAGAGACAGCAAGCAGCAATAACTGATCTTCATTTCAAAATGATAGTCAGAATACAGAGCGAGAACGGCGGCGTCTCAGTAGGATATGCGATATGCGACGGAGGACGTGGGCACCGGCACTCTACCATTAGGTT
>KK116782.1:17166-48747 GCA_000611955.2 Stegodyphus mimosarum
GAGGGCAGCTACAGGTCCCTCCTCATCAGGAGAACAAAATATCTAGAAAGGGAAAGAAAGTTGAGTAACGGCTTTATATACTCTCGGGTAGAACCACGCGCGAGGAGGCAACGCCATCTAACGGCAAAAATAATCATAAAGAATTATGTTAATAGAATTTTAAAAGCGCTAGGAAGGACTGGATTAGACTTAAAATCGTTCACTAAACTTGCTAAATCTTTGTGAATATGAAAAGCCTCAAGAAAATCCAATTCACCAACGGAAGAAGCATTTTGGATAATTTTTGCAGATCCAAAGTCAAAATTATGATTAAATTTCCAACTATGATACGCTATTGAAGACTCGTTAATTTCGCCCTTTCGGACATAAGATTCATGTTCCTTGATACGCAACTTTAACGCTCTTTTTGTTTGGCCAATATATCTCAAGCCACACTGACACGATATACTATAAATTCCCCAAGAATTAAATCAGAAACAGAATCTTTTAGAGTCGAACCGTGAATTTTATTGATAGGGAGGAAACTGACCTGAAAATTGAATTTGTGGAGAATTCGTGCAACCTTATAACTACCAGAAGGATAATACGGAAGCACGACAAAGTCATTAATATTATTTCTAACAGTGGAATGTCTTCTATGATGGGACTCTGAAAACTTTTAACGGCTTTATCAATGATCACGGGAGAAAATCCTCGGTCAATAGCAATTGCTTTTAAATAATTAAGTTCATTGGTAAGCAAGGATTCTGTGGAACAAACTTTGAGCGCGCGAAATACATAATAGTAAAAAGAAGCCATTTTTTGCTTAACAGAGTGGCATGACTTAGCAAGGTTGCACGGATTTTCCACAAATTGATGACGTAGTCGTGTTGACACTGACTGCAATTCGCAGCAAAGAAATAAACGTTTTAAATTTGGAAAAACAGCCTTAAAAAAACTGAGTTTGAAAAATAGCTTTAATTTAGAAGGGAAGATGTTATTACTATAAGCATTTATAACGTCTAAATAGTTAATAATACTTATTTATAAATTTTTAAGTAATAGATAAAATAAGCTACGGTCTCTTAAAGTTGCCAGGTTTTTTCCCCTGTGCATTAATTATTAAATCATGAAGAAAGGAATTACGGCATTCACTATCTTTTCTTCATCTGAGTACTAAGTAAGAGAATTCTATTACTCTTTCCAAGATAACTATAATAACCACTTTTTAAGTTAAGCCCCCCCCCCCAAAATCAACCTAAAAGGTTTCAGATTTTAAATTACGTCCAAAAGGGCGTTTTTTTAACGTTTGTGTGTTACCTTTATTTATTAAATATCATTTCTACGTACTCAAACCATAAAATGCAGTTCAACAGCAATATCGCAAAATAATTTTCAAATGAGTATATCTTTAGAATTTCCGATACAGTGTCTCGCGCGTTGGAGATAAATTTTTTTTTCGTACAGCGTTGCCACTGCTCGCTTTGAAATCGTTTAGTTTTTTTTAATTAAAAATTAGTTCAAGTATTACAAAATATGAAATCGATAATAAAACAAATTCCAAATTCAAATTAGGGCTTCCACATGCCCATGTTCGATGGAAGATTACGTTATTCAAATTTTGATGTCTCTAGGTACCGTTATTTTATCACAATTCGAGAAACATACATACATTCATGCAGATTCTTCATTATCTAATTTCTTTAAATATAATACAGGGCGATAATATTTGATGGTAAGAATTTGAAAAGAGATTCGCCTTTTATAGTTTTCAACGCAAAATGCCAAAACGAAATTAAGATTGCTTTTTTGACCTAATTATAAATTTTACAATTTTACATTGGTGTATTCATCTCCTGATTTGATATAATAACAGATGTTTTGAAAATAATTGTCTAACTATTCACATTTATACACATACATTGCATTTAAATAAATGCAAGATCGTATTCTTAAGTTTGACAAAATAACTTTGCTCACAATATCTAAACAGAATTAATTAATCTTTCAGAAGAAAGGCAAAGGAGGAAGATCTTATTTATACGAAATTACGTACTTTGACGTTTTATACGATTATAAATTACTTAAATGCTGAGCTAGCTTTGTTTTTTACAAATTATAAATACATTCTTGTGTATTTTTACAATTAGGGCGTTCAGCAATATTTATATCGTCACTTGTGAGTTTTATTTTAAAATTATTCGTATTTGATTTATTATTCCTATCATTACTTTCGTAATCAGCCTCAAAAGGAAATTTCTTCGAATTTAATACGTGTAGTCTTCCAAAGGTATTCTGCATTATTTTTCTTTTCTCGGCACAGAATTGGATTTTAACAGTTTCTTTTGCTGCAATCCAAGCAAGCGACGTTTTCATATTATCTTCACAATCACTCCATAAGAATGTTCACTGCAAATTGTTGCGTTCTTCACATTAGCAGAGACCTGTCTTCGACACATGTGTCCATTGTTTTCGCCAAAAGCAAATTGTTCTTTGGAAAACTGTGAAATACAATATCACTATCTTTCTCATTTCTATGAATTTTATGTCACTCAGTTACAAAGCAAGAAGACATTTTGCATGAACGATACTCTACAACAGTGACGGGACAATGCACAATTTTAAATTAGCTGACAAGCAGCATTTATCAAAAAAAAAAAAAAAATGCCGGTTTTTTTCAACAAAACAAAATGTGTTAATTAAATTAAAAACTTTTTACAAGATATTTGTAAAACTATACGAATAAAAATAACTCAAAGGAAAGTATCAAATTTATACTTATATTTTGCCTGAAACGTAAAAGTTGATATATGCAAGAAATTTCTGTTGTCACAATTTGGAATTCAAACAGACACCTTATAAGGTATATCTCCCACCTTCTTCGCATGCCTTCGTGGTGTAGTGGTCAGCACGCTTGACACGAAACCAAGAGGTCCGTGGTTCGATTCCTGGCGAAGGCGTTGCTCATATTTCTCTAAAACCTAATGTCTCTACAACTGGCGGCCGAACTAAAAAGGTGGTGGATGACGATTTTTCACCACCGGGATTTGGCGATTTTGTTCCCAAAACCCTAGTCACTCTTTAAAAAGGGAAGTATGTATAAGGTATTTCTCCCACCTTCTTCGCATGCCTTCGTGGTGTAATGGTCAGCACACTCAAGGCGTAACCAAGAGTCCGTAGTTCGATTCCCTCCGAAGGCATTGCTCCTATTTGTCATCATTCTTGCTTCAAAAAAACCTAATGTCTTAACAACCTAAATGTTAAAATTTGACAGTTAAATATTAAAAAATTTTAGTCTGGCACTTATTCAACTAAATGTGGCATTTATTCAACTAAATATACTGAACTACTAAGTAACTTACTTTTAATAACTGAAAAGAAATATACGAAAGCTTCCCAAGAAGGACAAAACTTGAGATTAAATAATGACAATACATTCTTTTTCTTTTATTTTTGAGATTTATTGTATGACGCCAAACAGAAAAAATAATATTTGTACGCCAATTGTCTATTTCTTTTATTTTTGAGATTTATTTTATGACGCCAAACAGAAAAAATAATATTTGTATGCCAATTGTCTATTGGTTTGTCCTCTAATAAGTCAGTCACTACTATAGCTATCGTCATCAAACTTTCTACAATTCTTTTCTGGTCAACGTTCACTTTTTTCCAAAACAAAAATACAGCTAAAATAAGAGATGTTAATTAAAAACTGGGAAAAACGATCATTTTCGCCCTCATTTTTCCATGTGGCAATAGTCTCGCAAGCTGGAGAAGAAAATCTGCTTCATTTCGAAAGTTGTTGCCGCTGCTCGCTTTCAAATTCTGGAGTTTGTTACAGTAAATACATTATTCCCGATACCAAAAATTCGTGGGAAGCCATTTTGACTATTCCCATCTTCGTACGACTTTAATCAGCCGAAGTATTAATTAAAAACTCCGAAAGCTCTAATTTTGGCACTCCTTTTTCTGAGTGACAACAGTCTCGCACGTTGGAGATAAAAGTGCTTTATTTCGAAAAATATTCCTACTGCTCGCTTTCAAATCGTAGAGTATGTTAATCAAAAATTTGTAAGTTTTACAAAATCTATACATATAAAGAAAAATGTCTGTTTGTGTCTGTGTTTGTTTGCTAGCGTTATTGATTTCTGATAAATTTTTTGCCACATTTAATCGACTAAAATTGAATCTAGGTGAAATTGGGCGGAGTTTGAGCTTTTATGACCATTTGATTAGAAAGACGAAAATTATTAAAACCTGCGTGCCATTGTTGCTGTTATAATGAGAGAGAATTAGTTTATTTTTCTATCGAAATTTTTTATGTGTGTTCCATATCGCATCCGACTGAAAAATGTATGACTATGAATCGTATTTTTTGCATCGTTATTAGAAAAGAACTACAGTGGTATCGCTCTTTCTGCTACATACGTTACTCTTAACCTAACTTAACTGGCATCGGGTACTTCCGCTAGCTCTAAATATCATTGCTTTTCACTACACCTTTTCAGCTACATCACCACATGACGTTTCAGTTTTCCTGAAGTTTGTAATCTTGGACAGAAATTACCAAAAAATATCATCACAAATTGTGAATACTCATCAGCAATCTGACTCTTTTCGTAGGCTTATTGGTTTTCAACTAAGGGGGGAAAAAACACTGTTCTCATGTAAATGTACTCAAAAACAAAACGAGTATTCTTATTGCAAAAATTCGTAACTTAAGATATTTATCTTTTGACAAATACTAATAAAAGTTAATCAAGTTTGTATCTTAAAGTCTTTGAACAAGATTTATATTACAGTCTAAATTAATTAGCTATATTTCTAGATTTTTTGAAGAGTTACGTTGGTTTTTGGTGATAAATATAACGTAAATATGGACTCCAAACCATTAAAATCTTAAACTTTTTCTTCAAATTCTTGTCATAATAATGCTAATTAATTTACTGGAAGATGTATTCGCAGACAACTTAAAATTACTTCGAGAGCCGCCAGTTTGACTTTGACATTGCCTTACTAGAAACGATAGATGTGATTAAAATTAATTTGTAATGTCTACGTTGCTAGTTTTAAACAGACAATGTCAGAGCAGATGCCACAGTGGCATCAGACTACTTCCTGCTAACTCCCCCTACAAGGACGGCCTCAGGGAGGAGTTACACAAAGGAATCAGTTAGCCCTTCTATTTAGCCCTGCTTAGATGCAATGCTTTTTTAGCCCAAAGGGGCTTTAGCCCAGATGGGCTGTTGACCTCTAAACGGCATTTTGCGTCGAATCATTAAAAGCGTTCAGCTTTTCAAATTGTTGCCGCCAAATACACTCATGTCCATAAATTAAGGATAATTCGGAGTCACGCGGAAATCGAACTCTAAAATAAATATATCACCTGTAAAATCACTACACACATCTTCAAGAATCATATGCAAATTTCAGGAAGTAACCAGATGACACCGATGGTACGTCACAATGACGAGAGTGTAAGAGAGTGATATATAAGGAATACAGGCAAAGAAGTAAAATTGTTCGCAGGCGCTTTATAAGCATTTCAGTGCAATAACTGCAACTCACCGTCGCCTGCGGTTAGCCTGGAGTAGAGAGCATGCATTGTGGACACCGCAACAGTGGGCTTGTGTGACGTTTTCCGACGAGTCCAGGTTTAGCTTGCAGTCGGATTCTCGCCGAACTTTTATATAGAGAGCTCTAGGTACCCGTTACCACCAAGAAAACATCATTGAACGACACCGTTACGGTGGTGCAGGAGTGCTCGTTTGAGGTGGAATTATTCTGGGTTCCAGAACTGACATGCATGTTCAAATTGGAACCGTGACAAGTCAAATCTATCGGGACGTCATTCTGGAACAATATGTACGTTTGTTTCGGGGCGCCATGGGCGCACAATATGTGTTTAGGGATGGCAACGCCCGTCCTCACCGTGCAAACATCGTAAGCGAATGCCTTCAATCGGAGGATATCATCCGTATGGACTGGCCAGCATTCTCACCGGACTTGAATCCAGTAGAGCACGTGTGGGACATGCTTGGCCGACGAGTTGCAGCCCGTCAACCTCCTCCTACATGTCTGCCGGAACTTCGGAGAGCATTGCTTTTTGAGTGGTGTAATATCCCCCAAGATCAGATCGATAATTTGATACTCAGCATGCCTAGGCGTTGTACGGACTGTATTGCATTGTCTGGGAGACATACAATGTATTAACGATCATACCAACCATGTAATATTGGTTTTTTGTAAATAGGTTTTTTTTTTGTAATTTGCTCCAGGGAGAAAAAATGGCTATTTTTTTAATAATATCAAACATATAGCATCTTTTTTTGCTCTTTACCTTTTGTCTAATAAATAAGCTTTGCAAATAAGTCAAATTTGTTTTGCTTCTAACTCTTCCTTTGCCTGATTTTGCATTATCCTTAATTTATGGACATGAGTGTATTATCGCCATGTATTATATTTAAAGAAATTATTATTTTTAATTTATATTTAAAGAAGGTATGTATAATATCCATTACATACAGATTTAATTTATGTATATAATAAGTATTATATTTAAAGAAATTAAATAATGAAGTATCTGCGCGAATTTATGTATATTGCTCGCGTTGTGAAAAAATAATGGTACCTAGATACCTTAAATTTTGAATAATTTAGTCCTCCACCCGAATATGGGGAACTGGAAGCCCGAGTTTGAAATTTCGAATTACTTTTATTATCGATTTCATATTTTGTAAAACTTTAAGGAAATATTTATGAAATAAACTCAACGATTTCAAAGAGAGCAGTGGCAACAGTGTGCGGAATAAAATATTTTTATCTTCATCGCGCGAAATTGTCTATCGGAAATTCTAAAGATATACTACTTTTAAATATTTTTAGCCTAAAGTGGCGTTCCCTGAAATGCTCTCGAAACGTGCACGTTGGGTTAATAAGAAAAAAAGCCCTTTTTGGCCGTAATATAAAATCGGAAAGCTTTCAGTTTTTTTTAATAACCTTTTTATAAGCAGAATTTCTAATATCTACATAAATGAATTGTAAAGACAAAACTTTGTTAAAAAGATTTTATAAATAATATTATATCTAGAATAATGTCATCTAAACGCAATTAATGCAGAAAACATGCCAAATAATTCTTCTCTGTTTTTAAATAAAACTAACTATTGTACATACAATCCTGTAGAATCAAGCCTTTTCTACTTAAGTAAAACTGAGCAAACGCAGACAAGATTTCCTGCATAAAATGAAAGTAATTATTCCTATTTCAAATATTAAAATAAAAGGGTGAATAATTTTTTAGACTATAATTAATAAAAATTACACAACTTTAGAATAGGTTGACTGATTCTTAAACTTTTATTATCTATTAAAATTTCGTAAATTCTGATTGTCCTTAAAAAAATGTATTTTTGAAAACTCGTACCCATGTTTTAAAATTCAGAACTTGATCCGCTTTTATGACTGTGGTATCATTTTATAGATAAATGAAATTGATTATCGCAGTTATATTAACGTATGTTACGTGTACATGTTAAATCGGCATTTCTTTTGGAGAGTGCAGAATATTGTTTATTTAATGGCTTTACAGACATTTCTACATTCATGGAAGTATATATTTATATATGAATTTGGAAAGGAAGTCACAACACAAAATTTTAAAACGTAATTATTTTATAAACTAGTTTAATGGCTGCATATTTATAGCATTTCCCATGTTGATTTGCTCAAGACTTTCTCATCATCATTTCCCTCAAGACTCATAACTGTATTTTCCCGAATGAAGGTAATAACAGTAAATGTCAAAAGCAATGAAGTGCTACCTCCTCCCATCTGCAGAATAATAACTGCGGCCTTGCGCCTTGGCAATGTCACGTCATTGGCTGGATTATTTTTTTGTCCTTTTTTTTTCCCATAAGGAACAAGTTCGGGAAATTAAAATAACCAGTAGTCTTCGAAAAGCAAGACGCGGCATTCAATTTTGATTCGCAGTTTTCGTGTCTAGAATGTAAAAGGTCGCGCAACCGTTACGGATGTGATTAACTAAATAACTTTTGGAATAAACTCACCGCAGGAAATGATATTTATATTGCTGTGGATAGACATATGTAACTAAGCGTGTTCCAGATTTTATTGGAATTGCTGTGAATATGTTTCAACGGAGCAAAATACTATTTTGAATCATTGTAACATAACATTTAGGTCTCAATGAACTCGGAAATGAAAATGAAACAGAAATAGTTTACAAAATGAAAAAAACAAAATAATTTCATGTACAGTTCAACCTTCAAATACATCTTTCTATGGCTTCTTTCTATTAGTACACAAATCAAATTTTTCATGTAACAATTTGTAAGAATATCAAACCTAATGTGATTAAAGAATAAAATACTTTAGTAGTAATTCATTCAGCAGGCCTGTCGGAGCCATAGTTTCTATCTTGAATAAAGGGAATCTTTGGGTTGATCGTCATTCAAAACCAACTCCCGTATTTGACACGTATGATCTTGAGATTATTGTACGTGTTTCATGCGTCTTTCCTCTCCTGAATTAGAAACAGCAACGTTAGAGGCAGCTAATTTAATAAGGAGGACATAATACTGCATCAGTTTCTCCTCTTGAAGCCCTCGTCAGCGGCCGAGTGGTAAAGATCCTTGAATATTGGGAATTAGACTAGTGTTCAATCCGAAACGAACAAGCTTGGCTGCTTGGTTAGCTTCCGTGGACTACCTGCCAGTGGTGAGAGATGCCTTCTCCCTCCCCCTTAACAGATAGCCCTCGGTTGCTTTGCTATGTTCCATTAACTTGCTCCATTTCAAGAGCATCCGTGTATTAGTTGCTTCAGAAACCTTGGATTCGAAGTCTGCCTCAAGTTTAACGATGGCACCAACGAAACCACCATCAGATATTTGAAAAATGGAGGATGGTTATTCCAATCCTCAAATCCCATAAATCGTGAAAAAGATTTGAAACTTCAAGCTTAACTTATATTTTTTCGAAATTTTCAAAAGATTTAATATCTTACTGATGTCCAATACAAAAGTTCATGTAAGAAAAGTAAAGAATATGTAAAAGATTAAATTAGCAAAGTAAATTTCCCTTCTCAATTCTAATTTGAAATTTTCAAAAGATTTAATATCTTACTGATGTCCAATACAAAAGTTCATGTAAGAAAAGTAAAGAATATGTAAAAGATTAAATTAGCAACGTAAATTTCCCTTCTCAATTCTAAAAATAGTAACCTCTCTCTGCATTGCGTCATTTCTAGATTAATCCATGTCGTATGACTCTTACATAATTCTGATGATGTAAATGGAACTAAAATTCAAGCAACCAATAATAATTTTACAGAAGTATTAACTATCCAATCAAAATGAATTGAGAACCAACACTAATTCAGCCTGAATTAAGATTTCACCCTGAACGTAAGGCACTTCCTCGCTACTCTTCAGCCTACTTGGATTGCTGTCTGCTGCAAAGTTACCAAAACTGTAAACCTCTTGAAATAGGCAGAAATAATGCGCCATGTTGTTTGTGGCCGCAGTATCTTTGCTGAAAATAAAATAAAGATTTAATCTGCCTCGACTATCAAATTTCTTATTCAGTGTAGATCGGCATCTCAGCATTGTACGATATCAAAATTCCTGCTAGTCATGACTTCGAAATTTGTTTTTTATTATTTCATATATATATTATGAGAAAAGGTTTTTCATATGTCGTCTTCAAAGAACAGAAATTTAATTAAAGTGATGAATTATTGGAATAAATGTTACTCAGTATTTTAAGTTTGAGTTATTTAGATTTCTATTGTAGTAAAAGTCTTTAAAAAACTGTAAAAAAGTAATATTTTGAACCGTAAAAATTCCAAAAATTAAAACTAAGTATTAGAATTTAAAGTACTGAAAAGGTAACTATTGTCATTGACAGAAGATTAGTTGGCTTGCCAAGGGGAGTAAACTAATCCACTATCAATTAGCAATAACCAAATTACGTGAGAGTGTTTCGTCGTTTCTCCAACTAAGGATCAAATTAGTTATTTTGTTAGAGTTAAATCATAATCTACGATCAAAACTTAAAAATTAGGCAGATAATAGTTTGCTAGAGCCAAAAGACTAAAACAAAAACTAAAATAAAAACGAGTAAGAAATTCTTCAGGTACTAATTAAGAACAGAACGAAACCAATAAAACGAGGTCCTTACTTCAGAAAAAACATTCCCCGACTCTCTCACAGTATTGTAAAAACAATAAAAAAAGTATTAAAACCAATACAAATTAATATAGCCAAAATAAGATATTAGAAATCACAGAAAATGTTCCAGTTAATACACTATTTTAGATTCAAATATAGTGATTTAATACCAATTAATG
Organism: Stegodyphus mimosarum; assembly: GCA_000611955.2. Taxonomy (NCBI): domain Eukaryota; kingdom Metazoa; phylum Arthropoda; class Arachnida; order Araneae; family Eresidae; genus Stegodyphus; species Stegodyphus mimosarum. The sequence continues at coordinate 27,515 of KK116782.1, forward strand.
CATTCTTTTAGATCCAAACGCAAAATCGAAAGTAAAGCTCAAATACAAATTAATATGTTACATCAAAAGTAGTGATTTATGTATAATTTTAGGTTCAATGCCAGAAAGGAAGTTAAAATTAACTTACTTGTTTTGCAAATTTTGAAACGAAATGACTGGAACTGTGAATGTACTCAGTGATGGAATATTGTCATATTTAGAGCGAGAAAAGGAAGCGATTGGCGAAGTGTTGTACTCTATTAAAGAAATGGTAGCCTAAAGTTGGCGAAATAATCTTACTGTTAGATTAAAGTTGTTAGAGACTAGTTTCTTATTTTTTTTATCATACAAAAGAAATTCATTTATTTCTGGCTAACGATCTAAAAAGCGTAAAGAAGAAGGAGGTATCTTCACTGGTTAAGGGCTAGTATGGCTAACGATCTAAAAAGCGTAAAGAAGAAGGAGGTATCTTCACTGGTTAAGGACTAGTAATTATAATTTATCTTTTACTGGTAATTTCATTTTTTTAATATTTTACTGGCTTCACTGGTAAATTATAATTTATCTTTTACATAATCAGCTTGTTCTACATCATTACTTCTAAGTTATTGCTTTCTTGCTAAGTTTGCTTTAGTAGAGTGAGTTAGACAGTACGGTTTCCTATTTCAGAACGCCAATTTATTAAACTCCAAATTATACTTATTTAAAAAAAAATTCTTATTCCAGGAATAATACTTTATTTAATTAATTTTTTGGTCAAAATTTTATGATTTACATTTATTTTCATTTGCTGCTGCTTTAACGTTTTTTCTTCAAAAAAGCTGCTCTGTCCCTACGCCTTTTTCTCCATGAAGGGAGGACATGTATGATAAAAAATATATAACCGATAGATTATAATTTAAATTAGCAATAGCCTCTTAATGCTTAAATAATTTCCCCTCTCTCTATTCTAAAAATAGTACTAATCTCCTTTTGCATTGCGTCATTTCGAGACTAATCTATATCATATGATTTTTGCATAACACTGATGATATAAATGAAACTAAAACTCAAACAGCCAATAATAATTTTACAGCAATATTAATTATCCATCAAATGCATTTAGAATCAAAACTAACTCAATATGAACTAAGCTTTCATTCTGAACACAACGCACTTCCTTTTTACCCTTCGGCTCATCCGAGTTAGCTGTCCAATGCTCTCTTCTTATTGCAAATCTATCAAAAATGTAAATATTTTGAAATAGGCACAAGTAGTGTGCCAAGTTGTTTGTGGTCGCACCATGTTACTGAAATAAAAGTAAATATAAAATCTGCCTCGACTGCCAGCTTGCTCTTCATTATAGATTTACATGCTTCGCCGTCAGTGTATTTCTATATATATATATTCATAAGAAAGAAAAAAATTTTGCAAGGACTATGAGAACGAAGTTAAAAAAACCAAGTCGAAATGCGCTTAAGCTGCAGGTTCTAAAGTCTTTAAAAAGATATTTTAAAGGAATGGAGGTAGTTAAGATGGCTCCTTTACGGAAAATTACCAGTGAAGGTCCTAATCATTTAGAACCTCGAAAAGAGTGTCACCCTAAGGTAGTACTAGTAAACATTTGACTAATGTAAGTCTTGAATGAAACAAAGGCAAAACATTTTGATAGTAAACAAAGATCACCCGAGTAAAATATTTTAAAGTAAATAATGATCTCCCGAGTTCAAAGCTTCAAACAGAACTTATCAAGGGAAAAGTGATTTGAAGCCTTGTACCTAGTTGATCATTGAGTTTCGAATGTAGGTTTCGTTCCTCTAAGACATTTCAGATAAAACGCGAAGCAATTTGAAAACTTTCTCCTTTTGGAGTGCATTTTTTACGGTCTTTCAAATGCCTCAGACCTCTTCCCTACCCACATTCGCAACTCTCAAAAGGAACAAAAACTTGGAAAATTAAAAATCAATGAAGCAGAATACACAATGACATATAAACAACGAAAACTAATGCGAAAAGAGAAAAAAACTATGCTACGAAAGTTGTAAGAAAGATTTACAATTATTTGCATGATGTTATTAAAATTCATGAATACTTTCATGAAAGGTCGATATATAAAACCTAAATATATAAATATATGTAATAATAAAATTCCAAAGTCAAAAATACACTTAAAACCCTAACTTAAATTTCGTCTTTTCTTTTTGTTTTTTCCCCAGTCACAAATTCTAAATGCATGTTCTTTTCATTTTAATGCCGACGATCTCTTATTAGAAAGTACGTGGAATTAAATTCACAGCCCCGTAGTCAAGTTGATTTTCCCGCTTTTTCTACACGTGCAGTTATTGAATGTTCTGGAAATATTTAAAGCGAACTGGATTGGATGATAATGTAACGATGGTGCAAACTTCAATGCAAAAAGTTATTAGTTGTTCTTTTTTATTTACTCCGGGGATCTGATTTTTGTAACTGCTGTTTTCCATGGAAATTAATAAATGGATCCTGTTTTTTGTTTAAACTTATCGTCTGATACTTTGAACTACGACTACATTTGGTACATCATATATATATATATACATATATGGTGAAGACTTGCAGATGAAGGTAACAAAATATGAACTTGAAGAATTTCCAGTCTTTATTTCCGCGCATATAAAATCATCCGAGTAGATATTTTTCCAATCATAATGAAACCCGATAAATGAAACATCATAAATTTCTGTGTACATTGGTTTTTAACAAGAAATTACGTAGGCATTTTACGGAAGCAAAGCGAGGAAATATTAGCTAGAAGCATAATGACGTAATTAATCGCCAGCGGTATTTATGCCAACTTTGATGTACAAGTACAGCTAATTTATGATTGGTTAACTTTAGTTTTAGCTGCCGTTTTCAAGCAGCATTACATACCGATAGAAAGATCTCGAATTTGGGAAAACAGATGGATTTAAAGGGAGAGCACAAAATTTCGAATGTTAATTTTGAGGTAGCCAATTATTTTTTTAACGCAGCTACTGCATTTTGTTATATCTTACATATATATATATATATATACGTACACTGGTAGTTTTATCCGGGTTCAAAGCCAGATTTCAAAGCGCGCCAGTACATTTTCGGAAATTTTGAATAAAATCTTTAATTTTTTGTAGATATGCTTAGAAATACATCTACTTTAAGGTGGTAGTAAAAATTTTATAGATTATAATTCAAAACGTTTTTGCAAATTCCTAAAAATTATTTAAAAATACAAATTTTAAAAATAAGTCATAAAAAATGGACGAATTTTATTTGGAATGATCCTAAATTTCGAAGTGTGAAAGCAATAATCAAATAAAAGTAATAAAAGAGAGATTAATAAATATATACCAAGTTCCATTCACATTGAGGAGCTAAAATTTTGAGAGCTAACATTTTAAAAACTGCTCGTGCGATTTTTATAAAACTGGGAAGTTTGGCCTAATTTGAAAATCGAAATATGGAAAAAAAGCGCCATGCCATTTCAGAAACACTCGGATTTTCTGTCAAAATAACTTTGTTAGAACAATGATATATATAAATCTAATACATATCCTTAGTCATGGTTTCGAGACATGGAAAACGCAAGTTGAATTTCCAAGATGAAAAGCCCAGTAAGACGGGAGATATAGAACCGTCTTTTTTTTTTTTTTTTTTTTTTTTTGTACTTGTAGAAAGGCAGTTCGATTTAGATTTCATATCTACATTCTTGTTGTATATATTTTAAAAATATTTTTGGTAGGTAATATATCCTTGCACCTGTCAACAAATCAAAAACATGGCATTCCCTGTTCCGCCATTCGATTGAGGCACTACAGGTCCTACCCCCCGCCGAGCCGAGGCCGAGGTTTAACCTCTTTCCCGGCCCATTGAGAGGCAGACGCAACGCACCCATTTTGGGGCGTCACTGGTCGTCAATTTGCTACCCACCAGTCGCACGGGCGAGCCCGTCGCAGGGGGTCATTACCCAACAAACCCAGGGCGCTACCTCCAGGCTACTAGAACCACCCTGCTCTAAGACATGCCAGAACCCCGGACCGGCCAATAAGTGACCTTTCCGGAGTCCCCAGAACCACCAGGTTCATAATTTGTATACCCCCGTGGCCGAGACTGCCTAGGTACAGATCCTAGCCAGTAGCTTCGCAGAGTTCTCTACGTCGACCCCCGGGGGGTATCCTTGCACCTGTGTTGATCATATGCTAATCAGATTCAAATTTTCAGGTCTTACGTCCTACGCAGTTCTGTTTCCTAGCAGAATATCCGGCATGTAAACGGATAATTATATGTTTGTTTCATAATTGCTTTATATTTATATTACTGCATACAGTTGCTCATTAATTATATAATCCCTAATGAGCAACTTATAAGTAACGTAATTTCCTTTTTTTCGGTAATATGTTATTGTGGATATGCAATTCCGCAACATTCTCCCTGATTTGAGTGTTTTAAGAGATTTATGTTTTAGCAATTTTTGTATTTCTGCCTTTAAAATCCAATGATCGTAGAAAAACATTTATATAATTTTCACCTAAAATTTTTCTCTTAAATATTTTTCAGTTGCAATATCTTAAGAGGTCAGGTTGGTTGGATTTAGATGATGCGTAATAAACCTAGGATAGATGAAAAATTTCACTACAATAACAATATTTTTTTAACTTTTCAAATATACAGGGTGTTTCAGAACTATTGTTCAGAAATATACGTGAAAGCATAAGGGAACATATACTCGCATTCACAACCCCGACGCGCAAGACGGCCCTGAACGTCGGAGGAAGTCTGGCCAGGATTAAGCAATAAAAAGTATTTTTTGTGTGAATGAGTGCACTGAGGTGCGAATCGCTACACGAAATGGCGGATATGGGCCTTGTTTATGATGCAGCTAATTGCAGTGTAACAGCCGCTAAGGAAACGTATCAATCCCGCTTTACTAACAACTGGTTCCCTGGTCATAACATGTTCGGATCGAGACGTCATTGTTGCGAGGAGTGCATTGTATCTGGAGGCCGCAATCCGAATACTACTTTATCAGTTTCATTTCAAACAACACTGTTGTACACTGCGAAAAAAAAGGGGTGAGACAATTCTATATCTCATGTTCCACTGGACCGTTTGACGAAATTCAAATTGCGTTTTTCATGTCTCGAAAACGCGACATAGGATATGTATTAGATTTATATATAGCATTGTTCGAGCGTATGTATTTTGACACAAAATCGGACTTTTTCTGAAATAACATGCCAAATGTTTTGCCATATTTCGATTCTACGACTCAAATTATGCCTAAATATCAAATTTTGCAATTTTTGGTGAGAAATTTACGAAAAAATTTAAGAATTTATCTTGGCACATTTTTCTTTTTTTCAGTTTGTGCCAAGCATAATTCACTTGGCCACTTCTTAATATATGACAACCTATTTTCGTTTCCCTTTCTACATTTTTCATGAGCGGAAAAAAGTCACATCGTTCCTACTTTCAAATAATTTTAACAAAGTGCCTAAACCACATTTGATGTTATTATCGCTTTCAACAAATATGCCAAATTTCAAAACGCTCCAATATGTAAATTCACGTATATAGCAGAAAACTTTGAATAAAAAACTTTAATTTTTTGCAGGTGTGCCTAGAAATACATCTCCTTTAAGATGACGGTAAAAATTTTATAGATTATATTTCAAAAATGCTTTCGAAAAATGTATAAAAATTATTTAAAAATAGAAATTTTAAAAATGAATCATGAAAATGGGCGAATTTTATATGGAATGAGCCTAAATTTCGAAATGTGAAAGGAAGAATCAAATAAGTTTGAAAAAAAAAGAGAGATTAATAAATATATACCAAATTCAATTAACATGGAGGAGCTAAAATTTTGAGAGCTCATTTTTTAAAACTTACTCCGGCGATTTTTACAAAACTTGGCAGTTTGGCATAATTCGAGTCGTAGAATTGAAATATGGAAAAAATTGGCATGCCATTTCAAAAAAAGTCCGATTTTTGTGTCAAAATATCTATATTAGAACAAAGCTATATATAAATCTAACACATATCCTAAGTCGCGCTTTCGAAACATGAAAAATGCAAGTTGAAGTTCGTCAATCGGCCCAGTAGAACGGGAGATATAGAAATGTCCCTTTTTTTTTCTTCCGCAGTGTACTTTTCTTTGCCCATTACTCATTATTTGCGGCCTATCTTGCGTCTTTCGCACTTTGCGGGCTTGTAGCATATCAGGGTTGCATATGCGACTTTACGTTTTTATGCGATTATTGCTTGCTCGTGTTCCGTGCACATTTCTGAACAATAATTCTGAAACACCCTGTTGTTTTTTTTAAAGTAATTTCATACAGAAAATGAAAAAGATATAAAGAAAAATTGACTTATTTCGTTGTTAAATGTTACTTTATTGCATTAGTTAATTTGTTTTTCCCTGTTATTACTGCTTTACATAAAACTGTTTTTTTTCTTTTCAGAAGGCAACGTCTCGGGGCCCGTTTTAAGATATGGCGCTTAGCTGCGGTGCCAAATGCGCTAAGGGTGTGCTCATAACATTTAATCTTGTGTTCTGGGTAAGTTGAAATATTACAAATTTAGTTATTTCCATGAAATTTTTAGTTACTATGAACAGATTTTAATTATATTTAAATAGTATATTTTTTAAATTTCCAGTTGATTAATATGTATAGCGTGGTAGAGCATATGCAAATGAACCGCGCCAGTAGCCTTAGTAAAAGACATAAAAGGGATTACTGTACAGTATTTTAGTAAAGGAAATGAGTGTTTTCCCGCTGACCCTTTGCTTGGGAAACTTAACTGAATCTCTTTAAAATTAATGGAAAAAACAGGCGGTCATTCGAGTAAATTTCGGGGTTTAACAGAGAAAGAATTATAGTTTATAAAGACAGAGTATTATCCTCCCGGAAAATCGGTGCCCTTGGTTTATGTGATGCTTGTGTTCATTACGAAGGTGGACAGCAACGTCAAAAATTCTAGCGCAAGAATTAGGGTCTATCGCTCAACATACTGTGGTTAACATTACCTTACGATGCTCTCCGCAGAAAAAAGAAATTTTTGAAAAGAGTCTGTGATACTTCCATAGTGGCATGGTTACGTAGACGTGATGGGGGCCGTTTCCATAAAACACACGTTATGTAGTACAGGACAAACACTTTACTAGCAAACGAAAAAAATAAAAAGTTATAATTTACATAAAGTTAATAACGTAATATTTCCTCTGTCTTTCAGCGTAACATGCTTAAGTCGTATTCCTCACAACCCCTTTCCAATTAATATCTGTCCGATCAATACCACCTACACACAAAGCCAAGGCACTAGGGATGCGTGAACGCTCTCAATCAACATTTATGCAAGGAAAACAACTCCACGTTTCATTTTCTGTCGCTTTAAAGAAATAAGAGTGATAAGTGGTTTCATGTGGTAACCATGCTTTCTGTAGATGAGAACAACTTTAGTGATGTAGTGTCAGTAGTGACCTGGCTTTGTTCGTATGTGATATTGGTCCGACTCGGTATCGCGTAAGAGAAAGGCGAAAGCGCATGCCGGTTAGGCTAAAGTGCGCATGCGTTGTGTTCATCAGATCATGACAGTCCGTTATTCCAATTACCTTTGACACTATATCACAGAAGGTATGAAGCTGGAATTATCAGTTGAAAATCGGATACTGATAAATGAATGGAATAACATTGCGTTTCGTTTTAGGCGGAAATTTTAGCATACTCCTTTGCTAACGTTTTCCCATTTTCATTCAGAATTATGCGTAACTAAACGCGCAAAGGGCGCTTTGTTGATCGCCAAACAGTCGCCAGATACTAACCCCGTTGTAAGATTGTTGTTGAGGGTGTATACAAATCAACCATAAATCTGGATATTAAAATCTAGCAATTGTTTGCCATCAATGAGAAAAAGAATATCTACATATACATTTGAACATTCTACACTAACATAAAAATTTCAACTACTTATAAATATTGGCACAAAATTGTAAAAATTAATTAGAAATGCAAAGAAAAACTATCTAATTATTACTCGCATAAAATGTTAGTGAATATGAATAGTAAATATTGTTTAAAGTTCACGGGTGGGGAGTCTGGATAATGCATGAGGATTAATTACATTTTCCCCAGGGCAATGTTCTATTTCTAGATTGTATTTTTGCAGCGCTATAGCCCATCGTTGCAATTTGGATGATTTCGGAGCATTTCTTACAATAAATGCTAGGAGATTGTGATCGGTCACAATTTTCACAGATGAACCGAATACCCGTGACTCAAATTTTTTTTAATACCCATACTATAGCATAAGCTTCACGCTCTACAGTCGGCCAGCTTTGTTGAGGTTTCGATAGTTTCTTACTCGCGTAGCACACGGGAAATTGTTTCTCTCCGCTTTGCTGGATAAACATGCATCTATTCCTGTTTGAGATGCGTCAGAATGAATGACAAATGGAGCTGCGATGTTGGGGTGATCAGTTCCGTTGACATCGTTAATCGTTCCTTCTTATGTTGTTGAAATGCTGACTCATGAATTTCTTTCCATTCGAGTATTTCCGGTTGTTTATTTTTCGTGAGTTCCGTGAGTGGGTAGGCGATCTCTGCATACCCTGGAATATAATCGCGATAATAATTACATAATCCTAACACACTTTTTCGTTTTCAGCGTTTCCAGTTTCTTGATTGCATTTATTTTCTCGAGATCTGGCTGATGTTTCCCCGATCCGATAATGTGTCCTAAATATTTAATCTGTGGTTTTGCAAAAGAACATTTCTTCGAATTGATAGTAAATCCAAGTGACTCTAGTTTGGTGAAAACTTTATCCAAATCTTGGACATGAGAGCCGAAATCGATGGAAAACATAGATATGTCGTCAATATAGGCTCTTGAAAATTGTTGAAATTCTCTCAGCGCATTAATTATTACTCTCTGAAAAGTTGCTGCTGCGTTCCGTAGGCCCAAAGGTAACACTTTAAACTGATATTGACTTCTATGAGTTTTGAAGGATGTATATTCTTTACTTTGATCCTTCATGAGAATTGCCCAATACCCTTTTAGTAAATCCAGTGTTGTTATAACATTGGCTCTTCCTATACTGTACATTAAATCAATGGCATTTTGCATAGGAAAGTCCTCTGGCTTCGTTACTGCATTCAGTGCTCGATAATCTAAACATAATCTAATATTTCCATCTTTCTTGCTTACACAAACTACTGGGTGAGCTATTTCTCCATTACTTTCTTCTATTAATCCCGATTTCAATAATTCTTCTACTTCTTCGTCATCCTTGGTTTTCAATGCTTCAAGAATCCTGTAGATGTAGGGTTTCTTCCTCTCCATATTGGGTATTAGTCTAACTTTATGAGCTTCAACTTTACCTATTTTCTGCTTTCCGGCGGATAGTGCTCGGTGTCGATTGATAAGAGCGATTAATTTTCTTCTTTGCTGCTGATTTAAATTTTCTAAATTCAGATTCGCGTCTGTTTTCAAATCTTCTAGGGGAGTTGAAAAATCGTTTCCTGGCAAGGTTATAATTTCTCCAAATTCTTCTTCATTTTCAAATATCACTCTAACTGCATGGATGCTAACTTGAAATTTTCGAATTTTATTTGAATGAACATGCTTGATCTTTCCATCCGGTAGCTTTACTTTATAGGCATGAAGTGGACAATGATTCACGATTTCTCCTGGTCCAGTCCAACGTGCATAGAGTTTGTTATTTGAATCTGGGATGAGTAAATAGACTTGTTCTTCGATTTTGAAATTTCTTGGTATTGATCGTCGGTTAAAATACTCAGCATATTTTTGTTGTTTCTCACTTGCAATTAAATTGGCTTGTTCCAACCTTATTTTTAAATGTTGTAGGTAATCCACTGCTGATTCACTTAGATTAGGTGGTATAGGTATTTCTCCTTCAGTACTGCTAAAGGACCTCTTGGTTGTCTTCAAAAAATGGTGAGATTGAAAATGGGGAGACTCCAGTGATGCAGTTTGGTACTGCTCGGTAAGCAAAGAGCATGTATGGGATTATCCCAATTCGAAGGATCAGTTCTGATGACATGATGTAACATTTGTTTGAGGGATTTGTTCCATCTTTCTATCAATCCATTTGAAGCACTGTAAGCAGGTGTAGAGAACCTAGGTTGAGAAACTAGTCTTTTCTGGAATTCTTGAGTTAATTTTGAAATAAAGTTACTTCCGTTGTTGCTAGTGTTAGGAATTCCTATTCTCATGAAAATCTCCAAACGTGCGTCGCAAGTGGCTTTCGCTGTCAAATTTCTCGGTGGAATTGTTTCTGGCCATCGGGAGTGTTGATCTACCAGGCATAATACGTATTTATGCGCTCTACCGGAAGGAGGTTCAGTAAGTCCAATAACGTCTATGTTCACTACTTCAAAAGGTAATTCTGATCTTCTGACGGGTGCTTGTCCGATCGCTTTTTTGGACTCTTCAGTTGACTCTTCAGTTTTGAATGTCTTACAAAACGTTTCGACATCTTGCGCTAATCCAGGCCAAAAAAAATGAATATCGGACTCTCTCCTTTGTTTTCCTTATTCCAAGATGTGCACCGAAAATGGAACTATGTGCTAATTCCAACACTGGTGTTCTACTACTACGAGGAAGCACTAACTGGAAAACAGTCTGTCCTAATATCTTTTCTTGGTGATGTAAAAGATGGTCAATAAATAAATAATTCCCTTTTTTCCTACAGCTAACTTCTATGCTTCTTTCAACGAAGGACAGGATTCTTTTCTCTGCATTTATTCTGCAGGTTTTCAGCAGACGAAAAGTCTGTGTTTACATAAGCGCTCACCTCCTCTCCTTCTCCCTCCCCTTCGGTTTGGGATTCTACTTCCACGTTTAACTGTACTTCGGCGAATAAACTTTGCAAGTTTTTGTCTACGGAATTATTTCTTTCTATGTTTGATTTTTCTCCATCAGGATTAATCAACAGTTCACGTATTTCTGAAGTTATTAAATAAGGCACATTTAGCTTATAAGTTACTGCAATTCATGTATCCACAGAATTAAATAAATTACTTCCATGATTCTTATAATAAACAGGTAAGCGGCAAACTTTTTTTTTTCAATCGGTTGTCAGAAACTTTCTTCTCTGTCTTCTAAATCTGGAATGAGCGATGAATGTACGATCATTATTTGCGTTCCAGAGTCTACGATAACTTCGGTCTTCTCAGAGTTAGTAAAAACGTCAACTTTTTGCAATGGCAGCACGATACGTTCTTTGGATTCGGATCGTAAGTAGGGATGAGTCCACTTTTGCTACGATGGCTTCTTCTTTTGATTTTCTGTTTGAATTTTTTGGTGTTTTAGGATCTTCCTTTCCCTTCTTATTTACTGCAGTTTCGTTCTTTCTTCTTTTGTCTGGGCAATCTCTTGCGATGTGTTGGTAGCTTCCATAAATATAACATTCTTTTCTTCTCGCAGAACATCCTTCTTGCTTTGAGTATTCTCTTCTCATTTGTGAAGGAATATATTTATCTTGTATATATTGTATCCAGGAATCTCGGCGCTCGTTTTATTTCATTTCAGACTTCTTCGAAAGATGTTCCTTTCGCTGTGAAATAGATATCCCGTTCTTTAATCAATTCTTGCGGTTTCAATCATTTATTTCCTTCGCGTATTGCGACGTCTGCAGCTCTTTCACTGTCTAAATTTTGAAATAATTTATCCCAAACAATTAACGCCTTGAGTCTTTCGAAATCTTTTACTTCTCTTGATTTGCAGTAATAGTTCCATGTAGCTGTTAGTCGTGAAGCAAACTGGGTATGCGTTTCGCCGGAATAACGTTTAGTTCTAAAATTTTCTAAACAGGCTTGAGGAGTAGCTAGATATTCTTTCAGAATAAGAATTTTCACTTTTCGTAATTTTTCATATCTTCATCATTTATATAAATGAGGACATTTGAAGCTTTCTCTCCAATTAATTTCAATAATATTTCTGATTTGTATTCTTCTGGAATTCTTATTCTTTCTTGTCTTTAAATGCTCTTTCAATAGAATCGAAAAATATATTCCACGCTTCTTTTGGATTCTCTTTCTGTTCTCAATCTCTCTTCTTCCATTTGCATTCTTTGGGTTTCTTCTTTTCTTATTCTATTTTCCACTGTAGTAGTCAGAGTTTCTTTTCACGAAATCAGCATCTTCGATGTATTCTCTGCTGTGCTGGAGTTGGTGTTTCAATTCTTCCAGCTTCAAATCTGCGGATGCTTCATCGCCGATTTCTGATAAAACCGTTACGAAATCTTCCTTCTTCACGTTTTAGAATATTTTCTCTTTTCTTTTTCTTCTTTAAAACCAAACTTTTCAAACTTACGATTAAATAATTCTCATGCTTTTACTTTTATTCGTAAATGTGAACTTCTTTCATATGTTAGGCTTAACGGTTACGCCACTTCCATTTTCCAACGCTCTAAGCTCTGAGTTTTGCTAACAGAGCGTGTTGTAATGACTTCTAGGTTCAACAAGGCACCATTAAAGACAACGAAACAAAAATTTACTAAACTAACATTCAAAGTAAAATATTTATCTCGGAGCAGCACATTGCTCCTACACCATAGAAAATAGAGCACCTAGCTCTCTCGGGGCTAACGTTCGACTCTTAAAACAGTAACCCTTCATGGAAGAAGAGACTAAACGCGCCAAGCGCGCTTTGTTGATCGCCAAACAGTCGCCAGATAGATACTACGTGACTAAAACACAGCAATTTAACAGAAGGCACTTCCTGTGCTTACAAACTAGTCAGCATTTATGGCGTAACTCAAATGTAATGAATTCAAATTAAATCTAAGTTAAGTTAGCTAAAGGTTAAACTCTCAAGTTCGCTCGAACTTATGCTGGCGTGATAAGCACTAATGGCAAGAATACCTCAACACCGCAGACAGACTCCGATCGATGAGCTTAAACTAGTAACGTGGCCCTCAGCAGGCGGAACATGCTCTGGCTAAACAATCTAAAACCTTTAAATGCTATCTCTTTCTTTCTGCCTCATTTGAATACGTGGTAACTAAAATTGGCATTCTGGCAGGAAAACGGAAAAGGAGAATGGCAGCAAAGATACTAAACATAAAATAGCTGATTAGATGAAAAGAAATAAATCCTTACAAACTTCTAAATGACACAGAACGCAGCGTCTCGATATTGCTTGCAAAGATTAACCGCCAGACAAAAACCGGGTTAATAATTGGGAACCCATTGGTAATCTCCCAGATATTGAATATAATAGAAGTTTTCCCTAAGAGTTTTGTGCTTTTCTGCATATATGAAATGATTATGAATCAGATTTCCTTATGAAGTGCACAGTCCTGAAGCATTTTGAAGCAATTAAACATCTATTTACTCTTTGCGCCTGAAATATTAAAACCCATTGTTACATTATTCAAATCTGTGAACGTGGAGCCAGTGGAAAGTATATGTTCAAGCTGAGAAAGATGTACGTAATATATAGACCAGTAGCTCTCTCTCTCATTTAGTTAATTTCACCACAAAGTTGGAAGACCAAAGCATTTATCTATTTTCGATTTCGATAATCCTGGCCGTCCCTTCTACAATTCTGGCTTCATTAATGTGATGATTTCCTTCTTTGCACTGCTATAATAAGGAGTCCTCTACTTAAGCATTAATCAGAAGCTCAAGATCAAATTAAGACTTTTTTCATAATATTGTAATTTTTTTTCTTTGTACTTAGTTGTTTAAAATCTTCTTTTACTATTGAATTCCCCTTGCATATTTATGTGCTGTATTTTGCTTGTATTTTGTCGTTTAAGGACAAGTTTCCAAAGGCATGTTATGCACTGGAAATTTAAAAAAAAATCGGTTTTCGACGAAATCCAAATCATGATGAAAGACACATTCTTAGCAAGGAAAGTCATCTATACCTCATATTATAAGGTATTTCTCCCGACTTCTTAGCATGCCTTCGTGGTGTAATGGTCAACAGACTCGGCGCTTATTCGAGAGGTCCGAGGTTTGAGTATCGGCGAGAGCATTTTTCATTTTTCACTTCTCCTGCTTCAAAATAGCCTAATGGCTCAACAATGGCGCCCGAACAGGGACTCTAAATTTCTGCCGTTCTTTCCTTCCGGCTCCAGGTTTCTTTCCTCCTGCCACTTCTTTTCCTGCCACTCTGGGTTCTTTTCTTTCTGTTCTGGTAGACCCTTTTTAGATGGTTACGTGGCCAGAGCGGACGTGGTCAGAGCGGACACGTGAGGGGAGCTGGGTGGGCAGAGCGGACATTCTTGCACCTGTTGTGTTATTTCCCTAATCAGTCAAATGTGATCTATTGTGTAGTTTCGAGCTTTGCACCTGCTGTAGAGATAAGCCGATACTTTTGAGAGAGAAGGCCTTTCTCATTTTCTCAGTAGATGTTCGATCCTGAAGTGTGTATGTCGTTTTATATCGTCGAAAAAATCTGTGATGGAACCCATAGCCATTTCAACAAAATTACTCTCTACAAAAAAAGGAAAAGAATGTTTAGTTGTAGATGATTACCCACACCGTTTACACCGAAAAAATAAATTAGGAATGAGTTGGGTATGTGTAAAAGAAAAGACACATCATTGTAAAGTAAATGTGAAGACAAATTTTCAGTACGAAGTACTGAAGAAAACTGAACATTCCTGCCCGCCCAACGTTGCTGAGATCGAAGTTAAAAGGAAGTTAGAGACTTGCAGAAAAAGAGTCCGAGAAGAAACATCAGTTCCCGTTCCCCAGATATTTCAAGAAGAACTTTCAGAATTATATCAGAAAGGTTATGATTTCGTTGCTAAAATACCGACATACTCCAATGCCAAAACTGCTTTATGTAAGGAGAGGAGAAAGGCTTTGGGAGCTACTCAAAATCCCCAAAATGCCAATGACATTCAGTTTGCAAACGATACACTTTTGCTTTCTAATGGAGAAAACTTTCTTCGCTTAGACTTTCAAAATGACCAAGGTAACAGGATTTTAGTATTTGGAGGAGAAGAATCTCTGTACCTTTTGGAAAATGGAAAGACTTTTTTCTTAGATGGAACATTTAAAAGTTGTCCGAAACAATTTACTCAAATATATACAATACACGTCGATTTAAGGAGTACAGCAACTGAGACCAACGTTTACCCAGCGCTTTTTGCATTTCTGCCTGATAAGAGACAAGCAACTTACATTGCAATGCTTCAGGAAGTGAAACGTTGGTGCCCTAAGTGGAAGCCGGACATTATAAAATTGGATTTTGAAGCGGCAGCCATCAATAGTTGTATGTTAGAATTTCCCAGTTCGACTATTTCCGGTTGTAACTTTCATTTTAATCAATGTTTGTGGCGTAAGATGCAAGAAGTGGGTCTAGTAAAGGAATATAAAGAGAATGAAGATATAAGAAATGTTTGTAGAATGATTTCTGCATTAACTTACTTGCCAATGGAACACATAGATGATGCTTGGAGCATTGTGTGGGAAAACGCTTTTAGCATTGACAAACTTACCACATTCATTGATTATTTTGTCGAGCAGTGGATGGACAATCCAAATATGCCCATTAAAGTATGGAACGTATATGGACAGCGTCATAGGACAAATAATTCTGTTGAAGGGTGGAATTCCAAATTAAATGCAATCACTGGCAGAAACCAGCCTAATGTCCACTTATTAGTCAGAATACTAAAAGAAGAAACACAAAAAGTGTCTTTTAATTTGAAATCCAGAGAATTAGGCGACCCTGGAATAAAAAGGAAAAAAGCATACGTAAAATTGGATGAAAGAATTGAAAACATCCTTAAGGAATTCGAAACATCAAACAATTTAGAAAAATGTCTGAAATCTTTTAGTTTTGTAACTAGGTTGGACTAAATCCAATGGTAAATGATATTTATGCCTTTATAATAAAGGTTAATTAGTATTTATTTACTTGTATTTATTTTTCTTTTATTTACTTGTATCTGTTTTATATATTTTACTTTTAGTATTTATTTTTACTTACATTAATGAAACTAATTAATTTTATGGCAGGTGCACCTGTTCTAATATTTATTTGACTCTAAAATACAGTTTTCCACAAAATCCCTGGAGTTCGTTCATACCCTTCATTCTATTGTTACTTACTATTAATTTTTAAATATTTCTCTGAAAGTTTTTATTTTTATTACATTTTGCTATGTTTAAAATGCATTTGCACTATAATATCTTAACAATTTAATATAAATAATTAAATTTGATTGGCAAAAATGTATTTATCCTTGTAATTCGATAATCGAGTGCAAAAACAGAAAACTTCGGTGAAAAAAACGTTATCCCACGTGAAAGAGATTTGCCACTTAAAATACTGTTTTAAATTATATTTGTGATATTTAAAAGTATTTATGTACTTATTTATCTGCACCCTTTATCTGTTCCATGATGGGGAAAAAAATGTGTCCGCTCTGACCACGATGAGTTTCACAGTGTCCGCTCTGACCACGTCCGCTCTAGCCACACCACCTTTTAGATGTTGAGGGCTCTTCACCCGTGTTTGGTGCTTTCTGTAAAATATCTTTAAACATGGGCATATCTTTACGGTTATAGTACTTTTTGACTTGATCCAGACTGGCAGTGATATTCCTAATGACTCTAAATTATTTATTACAGAAACGGTGTCCTATTGTTATTTGAAACACATATCGTTTAAATAATACGAACTTGCGTTTTCCATGGGGGGGGGGGGGTGTTTTTCAGTATTGCATGTCTCAAAACTTAATTTTTCGCTTGCTTTTTAACATCATTAAGTTAGCACTGACAAAACATATCATGTATGAATCAGTAAAAATGGGAATAAACTGACTGAACAAATAAATTATAACCGTAATTAATAAATAAACTATAAACTTACTGAAACTTGGAATAAATAAATGCGTACAGAACCATTCAAATTAAGGTTTTACAGGTATCTACTCGATTGTTACTTTCATTTGATCAGTTTTGTACAGAGAATGGGTGACTCGGAAATAGATTATAAGAATCGGGAAGATTTTAGAAATTCGCCAAATAATGCTGGCATCTAAATTTCGTTATTGTTTATAATTGTTTTAACTTAATTAACGTATTTTAGCAGCTGATGTTTTCATCATTATATATTTTTAGTTGAGCATATTCGCATTCTTTTTAAATGTTAAATTTACAAGGTTTGTAGAATCATTAGGATTATTTTGAAGCAGAAGACATGAAAAGTAAGCAGTGCTCTCACCGGGACCTCGAACCACGGACCTCTGGAATACGCTCCGAGTGTGCTGACCACTACACCATGAAGGCATGCTAAGAAGGCGAGATAAATACCTTATATACTTCCCCTTTTAAGGGGCGACTGGGAATTTGGGGACCCTATCGCCAATTCCTAATGGTAGAGAGTCATTATCCACCACCTTTTTTAGTTCGGGCGCCAATGTAGAGACATTAGGTACTTTTTGAAAGCAGAAGATATGAAAAATGAACAATACCCTCGCCGGCACTCGAACCTCGGACATCTCGAATGTACGCTTTGAGTGTGCTGATCATTACACCACGAAGGCCAGCTAAGAAGGCAGGAGAAATACCTCATATACTCCTCCTTTTAGAGGGCAGCTGGGGATTAGGAAACCCAATCGCCAAATCCTGGTGGTGGAAAATCATCATCCCCCACCTTTTTGCCTCTGTTCGGGCACCACTGTAGAGTCATTAGGATTATCTTGAAGCAGGAGATATAAAAAATTAGCAACGCGCTCTCCGGGATTTGAACCACGGACCTCTCGAATACGCGCCGAGTTTGCTGACCACTACACCACGATGCCATGCTAAGAAGTCGGAAGAAATACCTTATAATATGAGGTATAGATGACTTTCCTTGCTAAGAATGGGTCTTTCATCATGATTTAGATTTTGTCGAAAACCAATTTTTTTTAAATTTCCAGTGCATAAAATGCCTTTGGAAACTTGTCCTTAAACGACAAAATACAAGTAAAATACAGCACATAAATATGTAAGGGGAATTCAATAGCAAAAGCAGATTTTAAACAACAAAAATTTAAGTACAAAGAAAAAAAATACAATATTACTCTAATTTTATGATATTATGCAGACGGCGACTTAATCTGAAATATTTACTCAGGGATTTTCTCAGTGAGATGTGGTGCAGATATTTTTAGGCTTGTGGATGAAGGCTGGTGGATATTTTTAGGTTAGTGAATGAAGGCTAATGGATATTTTTAGGCTAGTGGAGATACTATATATTTTATATTTTTCTTTATTATGTTTTATCTTTTTCTAACATTGCAATATGCCATGCATGCTTATATATTTTCCCACTTTTTGTATATAACTTTAAGGTGTATGTCACCATATTAAGTGTGCCATTCTTATGTTGTATACTTTGTTTAGCTGCGGCAGTGTTATCAGCACTTAGTTTCCTGCTCTTTGTTGTCTGTATTCACTTCTTGCTTTAACCTAAAAGTATCACCTCACTTTGTTCCCCTCTGAACTGTACCACATTAAAACACACTCTTGGCTCATTAGCTGCTCACTGCAAAAGCGGACAATTTAGCTATATGGAAGCAATGGCGTAGTGACTTTGGCAGTTCCTGAGAACTTGTTCTTGATAAATAAAGTAAATTGCAATCGTCAACGTGGCATTACTAGCTTATAGCACACTTTCTATGTGGACCATCCGTCTCGTTGGCAGAGAAAAGAAAGTAAAAATGCCTGGTCAATAGTTCCTTACAGAGCACTTGACCATCACTCTTACTGTATAAAACATTTTGACAAATTTCCCTTATCTGAACTTAGTATCCGACCAAGTATTCGCTTTTATGATCCCTTTATGGCGACTGCCTTCTCTACCATAGACCATGCTCTGTATCAGACTCAAAGACGGTTGAAGAATGATTGCAAGGTGAAATATTTTATTCCTTAGCATATTCTTACATAAGATTATCTCAGATTTGCGAGTGATTAGCCACCTCCTAAAAATGCGTGACCTGCAGAAATTCCTAATGAATAGATTGGTTCCAAAAGAATGTTTCCTAAGTCTTTTCAATCGTAACCAGCTGTGAATTTGTTTAATGAATGAGCAGTGATGAATGCTAAGTATTCAGAAATTTGTTCTTAATGTAAGTCATACCTCTAGTGTTCGGTCTAAGACCTATTACGTAGATATAGGTATATGTTATGTAATATATATGTTTTTAATATATACGTTGGCCCATAGGGAACCTTCAAGAACTATTAACGGAAAACTGTCGCAGACGTGTTGTCCCTAAAACTAAAATTCACTTGGTGTAAGTCTAATGGAGCTTTTGTGTTTTAAATTAGAGTAACAATTAGGAACAACATTTCTGCAACGACGTAATTGACCTGAACTGATAGATCTTATAGTATAGCAAAATATCAAGAGAGGTTTCCCAAGTTTTTGTTGAACTTATGTCATAGCGAGTAAATGTTTTTGACGATAGAAGTGCACTTTTAATTCCTTAGGACACAGTTATATTTGCTCTTGAATTTCCTTTGCTACATTCTTTTTCTCTACGTTTGTGGATTTTATCGCAAAATGTTTGTAATTTTGTGAACTGAATATGTATAGGAGAGAGAGAGAGGGAGTGACTAAATAGAAATATCAACCATTTGTTTTCTTTTCCTTAGCTTTCTGGATGTGCTCTGATAGCTTTCGGAATTTTTATCCTCATAGAAGAGGAAAAATCCACCCTCTTCAGGCTTTTCCAAGTAGACGATAACTACGCACACATACAATACTTGGCTTTTGCATTCATAGGAATTGGAGGCCTTGTTTTCATCGTCGGCTTCTTCGGTTGCTGCGGTGCTATGCAAGAAAATAAATGCATGCTAGTCGCGGTAAGTTTCTACTTTTTTATGTAAGTTATTTAGATCATGAGTAGGAACAAATTAAAAGCAATTTTTTCCATGAAACATAGACTTAAACTTTGGAATACTTTAACATTTTATGAGGATGTACAATCTTAATATTAAATATATTTCAGTGTATATAATTCTCTCATTTCTTTTTTCTATCAAAGCTTAAGTCTAGAATACCTAAGCATTTTATAGAATGCCTGGCGTTCTTAGGAAAAGTATGAAATGGGAGAGTTATTATATATTTTACCTAGGCATTATACACTGGTCAAATATATTTAGAGAATTTTCATATTTGATCTACGATCTCCAGAACTACTGGACAGATTTTAATAAAATTTGGTGTGAATATAGGTTGATATAATACAAACAAAATAAACATTCAACGGTTATAATAGACACACATTTCGTGTGTAACACTCATGGGAGTCTGAAGGTCTGAAACAGCGATTGCAGAAGACACAAAAGAAATGGGTTAATAGGCGGCATGGTCTCCTCTTACAGCCGTACAGGTTTCGTAGCGTGATGTCATATTGGAAATAAGGCAGTTTATCAGTGCCTGTGGCAACTGGTCGCACTCATTCAGCAACGCTGTTTTCAGTTCCTGGATGGTTCTCGGATGGGGGTTGCCAGTAGCAATTGCCTTCTTCAGAGCGTCCCAGACATGCTCTATAAGGTTGAGGTCTGGATACCTGGCTAGCCAATCCATCTAGCGAATATCCTCTACTCTCGAGAAATTCGTCGACCAGAAGAGCTCTATGTGGCCTTGCGTTATTGTCCTGTAAGATGAACTCGGGGCCCACCGCACCCTGGAAAAAGTGACCATAGGGCCCTAAGACCTCATCTCTTTACCTCAAACCAGTCACGGAACCTATGTCAAAGACGTGTAGAGATGTGTGGTCATCCAACATGATGCCTGCCCAGACCGTTACACCGCCACCGCCGTAACTGTTGATTTCGCGGGCATTGGAGGGTAGGTAGCGGGTCCCTGCCTGACTCCATATGAAAGTACGGCGAGAATCAGTGTCACTCTAAAACGGGACTCGTCCGTAAACAGAACGGTCGCCCATCGCTCCGTACTCCAATCACTATGGTGCCTGCACCATGCTAATCGGTCTCTCCTGTCCGTAGACGTGAGT
Source organism: Stegodyphus mimosarum (assembly GCA_000611955.2). NCBI lineage: Eukaryota > Metazoa > Arthropoda > Arachnida > Araneae > Eresidae > Stegodyphus > Stegodyphus mimosarum. The sequence goes on from KK116782.1 coordinate 48,489, forward strand.
GGGACGCAAACAGCCTGTCTTCCGGCAAACAACCCTCTCTCATTCAGTCTTTTCAAAACAGTCACCCTTGTTATACGGGTTCCTGTGGCTGCATACAGGTCCCGAGAGAGCTGAGAAGCTGTAACCTCTCTGTTACGCCTCTCTAAAATGGACAAATAGCGATCTTCTCTGGCCGTCGTGGCTCTTGGACGGCCTTGCGCGAGCTTTCTCTCAATGGATCCAGTATCCTGGAACTGTTTCCATAGGTTACACACGACGC
>KK116782.1:48768-84834 GCA_000611955.2 Stegodyphus mimosarum
TGGGTATTAAATTAAACTCTCTGTATATCTGGACTTGCGATTGGCCTGCCTCTAGCATCCCCACAATTCGCCACCTCATTCCATCATCAAAACATTGGTGGTTACTCATTTTTACTGTTATGATGCGAATTTAACCAATTGCTGCAAGATAACATCAGGAAATTCGCCGAGGTGTGCTAGCGAACGCAATTCGTCTTACCCTCCATTCGCTTATAAAGCTTGTTTTCCTCCTGGCTACTCCTACACACACGTGTACGCTTACGTATTTGCCGTAGATGATTGGCATTTTTATCTAGAAGCAGTGGTTTTTCCTTCAGTTCATTTCTTTTCTTGCAATTCGATAAAATATGCAAATTCTCTTAATTTATTTCACCAGTGTATATAATACCCGGGCATTCTATAAGATGACGAATGCTCTTTAGGCAAAGTGTGAAAGAAAAGACTTACTTAAAAGATCAAAGATACAAATGTTATTTAAAAAAATAATGAAAGAATGTCGTTAAACGTTTTTATAAAAATGAAAGTTGTACGAAACAAAATTTAGGCCTTTCTTATTAAAGATAGTAAACTATTCAAATAAAAAATAAGAAATTAAAATTAACCTATTTATTGCAACATGGTAAACTTGAATGAGACTTTGGAACCCATTTCATTCCTTTTTACACACAAAAACTTGTCATATTTTGACACTTTGTTTCATACATACACTAGACGAATCCTTAGCCACTTCATTCAGACAACCAGAGAGGAATTTTGTAGTCAGAAACATCTTCAGTACTAGCAAGTTCTTATAGCATAAAATTTATTGTGATCTTGTTTATAATTGCTTTGAAATTCTTTCAGCATTTCCAAGTCTGCAAAAATTAACCTCTATCACACTCGTTACAACTGCCAATATATTTCACTAACTATTATATACTTTTCCTATGCAGTATTATAATATGGAGATATATTTCAAACTTTACCGGTTTATCCTCTGGCATTGCATAGGCTATAAAATGCCTATGCAATGTGTGAAATGTTTAATCATTTCATACATTGCCGGCCAATTTTCGGCGCTCCATAAAATGCTTACGTATTCTAATGCCGGATTTCATTTTTTTCCATTAAATAACAAATAACAAAACAATAACAAATACAATTCATACCATGCTCTCATTAGCCCTAATTTCTTTTCGTGTTTTCTCTTATGGGTAACGTGAATACGAAGTGGTGTCTTTAAAACATCCTCCATAGACACATTCTTTGGCAAGTAGCCTTCAAGTGCTTGACTGTAAACCAAATTAAAATAACTAAGTCCAAATTCCTGGCAAAATTATAGAACAATTTAATGCATATGGTTCCATTTAATAAACTACGATATTGTTATATTAATAAAAAGAGTTTTTTTCAGTACTTCATATTCCTGTTCATAATTCTTGGATCTGAACTAGCTGTTGGAGTCCTGGCCATTATTTTCCAAGACAAAGTAAGCAATTTGATTAATACATTAGTGTTTTGTAACTTAGTTTCTACAAATTCTCTTATTTTTTGATATTAATATTTGTTGTTTTTGCTGTTGCTTGATAATTTTATTTCTAACCTTGTTCTCAGCTGTCTCCTCTTAGAGGGCGTGTTAAATCTAGGATGGTACTTCTTGGATGCTATATTGTGTTTAAGTACCCTGTGTAGATGTCATCTAAAGGGGACATCTACATAGAATAAACTTACGTCAGCACAACGTTTTGAAATGTGCATGTTTCCTTAATATTTCCTGTTGAAATGGCAGAAAAGGGGATTTATGTACTGAGACATATAAAAACATTTCATTTAGTATTACGTCTGAAGAGAACACATGTGAAATTCATTCACAGTGTGATCTAAACTCCATTCTTAATAAAAGGAATAAAGAGCTTTCCATATGTAAAATAGATTTTATTATACTCTCCGAGGAATATTATAACACAGGTAAGCAAGCCTAATTCTGTTAGCTTAACTCGGAAGGGCGTTGGTTACCTACAGTAACCACCTTTTCTAATGAACGTCTTACTCACTCGTATCAGCGGTTTTCAAGACCGACCCTTTCTGAAGTTTCCTTGTAGCTCACTAGATGGCAATCAAGAAACATAAACCAGTAGTCGATGCAGCAATTCGTTCTTCAAGAAAATAAGCATCAGCCATCGAAGACAACATCACGACGATGTGCACTCTGTAGCACCAAGAAAAAGCCTGTAGGAACAGTGTGGGAATGCAGCGCATGCAATGTTGCCCTCTGCTTGAAAAAGAAAAACTGTTTCCATGAGTACCATAGAGGCTGGATTTGTGTTTTTGTTCCGTGGGCGGTGGTCGCTGACACTAACCACCAGAAGTGGTCATTTTTTTCACGCGTCTTTGTCAAAATATGTGTAATTGTCGCAAATAATTTCGTTGTAACACCTGTTATTGTAAATAAGACAAGAGTTTTGCTGAAAACGTTAATTGCCTTTTCCTGTCCCTCAAAGAGTTACACGAAATAGATCTTCAAAACTGAACGCAGCTCCTATTAATATATAGAAAGGTATAAATCGAAATCCGTATAAAGTTTATATATATTTCGTAAATTTTATTCTATAATTTCGTAATCTCCGTTTTCTCCAACAATTGCCGTCGAGTTGTTTGTTGGTAGGTCAGCTGAGAGAAAATTCCAAGTGCAAGTGGTTAAAAAATAAAATTAAACAAATACGGAGAAATACAAAGATAAAAGATATATCAAGTTAGAGTTACTTTGCAAAGCACGAAAATAAGCGTCAATTAGTCTGCTTCGTTCAAGACGTAAAATAAGAGAAATAAATAAAATATTTGATCTTACTTTGGCTAAAAGTTTTAGTTTTACAAATATTAGTAAAAGCTCGATATCAATGAATTTGGTTAAGGAAAGAGTAATTTACGAAGAAAATAAAAATGTCAAGGTAGATCTAAGAAGCAAGTAATAACAACTGAAAAGCTCTTTTGATATTAATTTAATAGAAAAGATGCTAAATATATTTCAGGTAATTTAATGTTTCTTCCGATGAAGAAGTCACATTTCTTTAAAATACGTGAATACATGACATTGTTCTTTATTTAAATGAATATCAAATATAAAACTCGAAATTTCCTATTAACGATAATAAACTATTGTGAAAGTAGTCCGAATTTACAACCAAGCTGTGTCAATATTTAATGGTTTTATTCATTGGATACTGATGAGCTGGTTGCGATTCAATCAATACCGACAGTTATTAAGTTTGAAATTTTCTAGATTTTAAGCAATTACATATTTCTAAAATGAATGCATTGAAAAGGAAACTATTGGAAATTATTAAAGAAAAGTTAAATTAGAAATAGAATAATACATAATAAATAGAAAGAAAAATTAGAGACTTTGTAAGGTATATTTTAATTTTATAATAGTTACTTTAATTTAGTTCACCTTTCCAATCTTATCTCGTTTCGACTTACAACTCCCTATCAGAATGAGTTTTAGAAAGACGCTGAATTCAAATGAGGAAGAGACAGTATTAGGTCCATATCACACGGCGTTTGTTTCACACGAACAACTGTTTCGGACAACTTTTCTGCCTGGTTTACTATTGAAAGAAAGACGCGCGATTTTTTTGCTTCTGTTCGGAAAAAATTGCAGGTTGTTCGTTTTCAACTAATCAGCTATCAGCTTCGAATTCCTCATCACGCTAAAAATAGCTAGTTTTGGTAGCCTTCGTATTTGTAGTAGAGAACCAGTTTCCCCTTTATATGTTAACCCCAAAGTGATCTATGGTGATTGGCTGTTGTATATCACGTGACAAAGCAGAAAAATTGTTCCAAACAGTTGTGCTTCCGAAACAAACGGCCGTGTGATAGCAGCCTTAAAGGAAAGTTCAACTGACTTCGTGAGAGAGAGTTAGGAATTCTGAGTAGCGCGCGTTTGTCTTTGGGTTACGTCTCCCTTAGCTGTTGTTACGCTCCGCCGTATTATTAAGTGCCTTTTGCTAGTTCGCCGGCTAGTTTACGATTACGAACCAACTACAATAGAATTGAATTAGCTCAAGCTAAATCTCTTAATCCTTAATTAGTTCTTATTTCTTACTTTAGAGTTTAAGCTCAAGTGAAGGCTTTGCTGTAAGCCCAAAGAAAGGGGCCGACTGTTAATCTTATTTTGAGTGAATAAAAGGTAATTAACCCTTCTTGAGTTTACGTTTTCTGTTCTTTGACCTACGCGATAATTCGCTTAACAGTTCTCTAGGTTTCTCGGTACTTCATTCAGCAGAATAAAAGCGAGGAACTCTACAACTTTATCCATCAGACTGTTAACAAACTTCTATCTATCAAATAAAGAAATATATTTAAAAAGGAAATCTGAGACATTTCTTGCATTAATTTCTAATTAATAAATAAATATTAAATCTGGTTACTTAATTCATTTGTGACTGTATAAAAGATGACTGCCGCCCAACTGGTATAGTGGTTAGCGTCGTTGACTGCCGTGCCAAAGGGCCGGGATTCGAATCCTGGGGAAGGCATGGATGTTTGTAAATGTATAGTGTCGGTGCATCATGGCGGCACTCTAAATATGCAGCGAGCCGAAAGTCTTCTCGTGTGGTTTGGTGCAAGGGGAGAGGGGGGAGACCCTCGGACCCGTCCCCCTGGGGTGCTCTCCATCAAAATTGGGGGCGGAACTGAGCCAAATCGCACTGTCACTTGTCGGGTACTCAGGGCTATTGCCAACGACAGGCGTAATCTTGCGCTCCTTGCCACGAGGAATTTCGTGGAATTGGGCTGACTATACGTCAGACAAGTGAGCATAAGCAACAGCAACAAGAGCAACAAAAGATGACTGTTTCATTTCAATTTATATTAGCATAAAACTTCTAATATTTTCAATTTATTTTGCATTTCTATTCTCATTTTCTATTGTAGTTCAGAAAAAAGAAACATTGAATTGAATGCTTTGATTCGAAAATACTTTCTTTACAAGCACAATGTTAAGGGTAGGAAAACATTTATTGTAGTGAATTACCTTACTTATCTGACCGTAACATTAGATCAAATCCACAAATTTCGCCATGGCTCAGAGCGCAGAATTGCGTCTCCCTTTGGCATGAGCCTTGGGCATTTTATGGTGAAAGTACGATCAGTTCCATCCCAATTTTGAAAAGTTTTCCTTGTAGGACGGGTCAAAGTGCCTCCCACTACTCTTAACCTATCATCAAGCCACTCAAGAGAATTTTCGGCTCGCCGTATATTTTAGTTATCCCCGTCCCGCAAAGACGTTATACATTAAAAAATCCAGGTCTTCTCCGGGATTCGAGCCTGGACCCAGCAGCAAAGAACCTCTAACCTTTGCCAGAGATACCGCAGCCTGCAGCGGTAGAAAATAAGGGGCGGTTAATTCGCTGTAAATCATGTACAGATGCGCAAGAACTCTTTATTTTTGCCAAAAACAACGTAATCTGTTCTACATAGGAACAAAAACATTTGAGAGCTTAAGAAGAAATATTGTGTGAAATCAGCCCTATAAACTATCTTAAATTTTGAACGAGAGATATGTGTACAGGTTTCAGTATTACTTGTTTGAAATCTATTCTTCATGTTATCATTTATAATGTCAATTTTTCTTTTTTAAAGGGTGTTTCAGAAATGGAGGGAAAGCTAAAAGAGACATTAAAGACAAAGTACGGCGTGGATCAGCCAGTTACACAAGCTTTCGATCTTGCCCAAACGAAGGTAAGATTAAGAAGAATGAAAATGTCTTTCTTCTAATAAAATAATAGCAACATCTTTAGCGTGGCAATTTGATCTTCACTTACATGCTTTTTTCTCGAAGAGTTTTATCGTACTGTTTTCTCTTTCCTCATGTCCGCATCGACCAAATGATTTCATTTTTTGCAGTCTCAAAGTATTCAACACCTTGTCGTGAGATCTGTCTTTAACGCATGTCTGTAGTTCTCACAATTCTCATAGAATTTGTGGATGGTAAGGTCTTTATGCATACATTCAGTCTTTTATTGACATAAGTGATAATGTACTTAACGAAGGGGAACTAGTTTGAAATATTTCTCAAATGTTTCTTTTTAAGTTTCTGAGGATATTGCTTGTTCAACAAACCAGACAGGAATAGCGTAGAGCATTATCGGCTAATTGGGGAAATCTGGCCTTTTGGTCTATATACTTGACTTAGAGTGACAACTAGTTATCGGGTTCATACTCATAAGAACCTTGTGAGCTTTGTGTTTAGAATAAATGATAAATTTTGAAAGTAAATTTTACAACAAGAAACACTCTTAAATAGTTCACTGCAGAAATTTTGAAAACTTTAGTGTCATTGATGTGTATGCACTGCCAGTATGGCAACAAGTTCAATGAGGTCTGGATCGAACAAACAAGCTATTTTTTGCGTTATTCTCAGTGGCTAATCATTGAATCAGTCTACAGTGGTATAGAAAGAATTATGCTTTTTATTAAACGTATGCAGCGTATTCTTCACGTAGGACTATATTGTTGATTTATTGTATAAGTAGCATGTTCTTTGTATTTGGGATACTGGCATAAACTGAAAAAAGTGATGGAGCGAGGAAAGAAACTTGCGGCACACCCACCTCAGGGCGTTTTGATATTAGAGAATGTGGGAAACAGCAACTGTAAAACTGCAGAGTCAAAGATTCGCATATATATCAGTACGGCAAAAATTTCCTAGAAAAGACTGTAAAGTTCACTAACGTTTATTTTATTTTAAAACTTTGCTATCATCTCTTATTTTCCACTTCCGGCTAGAATTAACGCGTGAATATGTTTATGCAAATTGTACTTGCTAACGCTTAAGTATTTAAGTTGTGGCTTTTTGCCACAACTTAACGTTTTGAGAAGAAGAAAGGAAAGAGAGCCCTCTAGCTACGAGTCTTCAAGCGAGCTTGCCATCAGTTACTGTCCGCCTTTAAGGCCAGAATCCTCTTGAAAGTTAAAGACGTATTGTAGTTTTCCGCAGTTTACGTACTACAAACGTAGTCATTTAAAAGGCCAGTCTTAGTGCTAGTCATCTGTGTAAAGTATTAAAAGTTAGCTCTTATTTAAATTTTAGTTAGTTAGTAGTCTTATATTCTTTTACGTTCAGAACACAAGGGGTTGGTCTTTGTATCCCGAAGTGCGGGAACGTCTGTAAAATCGATAAACAAATAAGGGGTAATTCTAACCCTCCTTATCTTTGTCGTATCTTCTACACACGCACGAACATAGCTTTTAGTAAGCTCCCTGTTCCTACTCAGGACTCCACTTATGTTTGCAAAATCAACTAGAAGAAACAGTAGTCCTGATAAGACAACGAAAGACTTTTTTGCGTTTTTATTGTTATTTCCAGTCCATGGGGCTGTCTACAAGCCTGTGCTTTACAGTCCTTAACATCTTAAGTTAAGGGTTTTGCAAGTAATGCCATATCTTTTGCGTACTGCATAAACAGTATGTTTTCCAAATTTGAGATTGGCATAAATTGAGGAAAGAAAGGGAGCGTGAATTGATCCTTGCAGGATACCTATCTTAAAATTAATTTATTTTAATGCCTGAGATTTGCTTTTTCCGATTTCCTTCACAATAATTCCTAAAACTGGGAATAAGCTCAAGTGAACAACTTAATTTCAGGTCGTCGTGCAGTAGACAATAGTAGTTCGCTGCATCATTTTTTTTTCAAATGCTTTCACAATATCTTACAAGAGTGCAATGGAAGTTCTGTCGCGAGGGATTTCTCTCTCTTCAGATAATTTGCTGTATATTTCTGAAATCATAATTTCTACTTGAAGTTTAAGAACTCTGGAACATTCTTCTTTAACAAATATTTGATTATAATTATGTTCAGCTGTCATCTTTCAAGTTTCTCACTTGCAACTTGGAGAGGTGCTTCTGGGTCATTTACAACAATATGTTGGGCTTTTATCTGAATTAAGCTAGTTTTCCGAAGGAATATGAACTTGAAATTTCTCAATCCGTCACACATCACGCTAAACCAGTATCCAGCTTTCCATAATTTCTGATTAAAAATTAAGATTTGAACGAATGTCCTGTGATTCTTCCCATTTGCGCCCTTAACAAGCTCTTTTAAGATGTAAGACGAGAATTTAGAAAGGTAGTTGGTATTTCTGTAGAAATATTTTTTCTGGTTTAAAATAAAATAGCAGATATCGAAAAAATACGTAGGAAGAAAATTTGATCCTCTATTTTTGAGTTAAATATTTAATTTGTTAAAAGCACTTACTGTTATTAATATGAAAGAAGAGAAGGTAAAGAAGATATTCTATATTTGCTCATTTTACGTTTTTGAAATTATAGAACTGCGAAATCAAATTAATAAATATTAGTTATTACTGTTATTATTAAATTATATTTTAATTAATTCTAAAATCCATAATATGCTTTTACAAATTTCAGTTTTAACAATAGAAGAGCAGCTGTGACTGTGAATTTGATTTCATAATATTTCAATCGTTTTGCCTGACGCAGTAGAAAAATTTTAATTTCGCACAACATCATTTCCAAAGCAGTTATTCAAAAAGATTTCTTTGTCATTTAGTTCAAATGCTGTGGTGTTCGGGACCCAAGTGATTATCAGGATAGCGCCTGGAAGCAGAAAACCAACGTGAACGTGAATGTGAGTCCTACTTGTTGTGTTTTAAGGAATGCTGGTCAACCTGAAGCGTATGTTAATCCCCAGCCGATCAACGAAACATTATGCCAGAGAGAAGATGGTCTCAACCAACGTTTCAGACATCAAACAGTAAGTGCAGAATTTCTCACGTCTTTTCAAATGTATACCATAAGTGAAAGAAGCTTTCTGTGAAACTAAAAGATCCAGCTTTAAATAAATTCTTTAAAAAAAAAATCTGATGTGTACACCACACGACTTCCTTGTACGGAATATTAAATTATACGCAGTTTGCATTTGATTAAACTTATTGGATTGAATTAAATCTACTTCATCCCTACAGCATAAATCACAATAGAATAAATGCAATCTTTAAAACTCACTATAGTTGTTTACCACAGCGGCATTCTATCGCTAGCTTCATTTAACAGCGTTACATTTCATTCATTTTATAACTCTTCAAGAATGCAAAAACTTATGGGTATCATCTGGAGAATTACCAAATCGTGGCTACATATTCTATTCAAATACTACAATAAATCTAAAACGATGAATAAAAGAAATTAACAAACAAACAAACAAAAAATGAAAGGAAAAGAAATAAAAAGAAACAAACAGTTTTTCGCTGATGATTCAGTATTTCTCATTCAATTAGTTCAGTTCTCACTTCGCGGCAAGGCAAAATTACATAAAAACTCAAGATATCTATATTAATAATTACGAAGTGAATCTTACACACTTATTTCCTCGAATAAATTCCGGAATGGATTAAGCATGATTTAATTCGCGTTAATAAAAGAAGGCGTTATCTTTGTTGTTGCGAAGCTTAGTTCCTTTAGATTGGCAACAAATCCACTATTCTGCCAAGTTTCAAATGTAAACCAATTTGTTCGCCATGAGAAAAATCATTAGGCTTAGCCGCACTTAAACAACTTTTAAATTGTTGAAAATTCTACAAATCTTGCATGCACATTTACTAAAGCCATAAGCCTTAATCAGAAGATATTAACAACATAAGTCAATCGTTTTTAAAGCAAAAAATGCAGAATTTACCAACATACAAGAATAAAAAACTGAGCTCACTGAGTCGAGTAACAGAGGGGATATATATATACATAAATTTATATACACTCACGTTTGTGAAAATTGCAACACCAAGAAGGAATCGTCATAATTGAATGCAATTTAATACACAGTTGAGTGGTAGTGGTACAAATAAATGATTAAATGTTCAAAGCAAACAAACAAGAACAAGAGATCAGAATCAGTATTTTGTGTGGCCACCACGCGCCGCAATAAGTGCTGCTACACGACGTGGCATGGAGTCAAACAAAGTTTGAATGTCTGACTGAGGAAGAGCATTCCATATCGTTTGTACGCGTACCCAAAGTTCGTCTGCAGACGCAACAGGACGAGGATCACGAGCAAGACGCCGACCAATGACATCCCACACATGTTCAATTGGCGACATATCCGGGGAACACGCAGGCCAAGGAAGAAGCTGTACCTGCTGCGCTGCAAAGAAGGATTTAACAATCCGAGCAGTATGAGGGCGGGCATTGTCCTGTTGAAATACAGCGCCTGGCAAGCTTTGAAGGAAGGGAACAGCTTCGGGCTGTAGAACTTCACGGATATACCGGTTGCTGTTCAGATTGCCCACAATTCGTAGCAATTGAGATCGTCTATGATATGCTATGGCGCCCCAGACCATAACTCCGGGTGTTCGTCCACTGTGGCGTTCGATAATGCACTCCGGAAGGTGGCGTTCACCGGCATAGCGTCTGACACGAATGCGGCCATCATGGTACCACAAATTAAAGCGGGATTCGTCAGAAAACACGACATGCTGCCAATCAGCACGCCAGTCTCTATGCTGATTGGCCCATTGTAGCCGCAGGCGGCGATGGTCGTGCGTTAGGGGGATCCTGTATAAAGGAGTCCGTGCGCGCAGTCCACACTGCAGCAGACGTCTACGAATTGATGAAGCACACAATGAAACACCTGTAGCTATTGACCACAGTGCTGCCAATTGTCTAGAGGAAGCTGTACGGTCCGTCCGCGCCATGCGGACCAGGTGTCTATCATCGCGAGCTGACGTCACATTTCGGGGTCCACTCCCGGATTTCCGAGTTGTCCGACACTCGTCCGTCCACTGCTTCCAAACGCGCATCACTGTGCTGCTGTTACGCTGCACACGAGAGGCTACTGCACGATACGACAATCCAGCTTCACGAAGGCCGATGATTCTCCCTCGTTCAAACTCTGTAAGTTGTTCAAATCTCGCTCTCTTTCGTCGACGAGGCATAAGTACAGATTGAGTTAACGTTTACCACTAGCAGATAACCACCGATAACCATACACGCCTCGCTACAGCCGTCTATTTATTCGGATCCATCAGCCGTTCAGAGGGCGCTGCTCAGCATACGCATGCGCTACGGATTTGCAATTCTAATCATTTGCATATCATGCGCTACTTTGCATTTCCTGAAAATTTCAACTCACTCGCGTAAGTCCTTCATGGTGTTGCAATTTTCACAAACGTGAGTGTACTTTTGGTGCGGCCGTTTGCAACCAAAATAGAAGGTATACATCTACATGCTATAGCAGTCCTATATACAAAATTTCAACGTTCTGAGGCTGCTTGTTTTACAGTTATGCAAGATACATACATACATGCGTACGTACGTACGCACAGATGCCACGAAAAAAATCTCTTCAGAATCCATTTTAAATCAGTTTTATGTTGTTTTTCTTAAGAGTCTTTTATTCTGTTCTCATGTACGAATATCACTCAAAAACATTGTTAAATTGCATTCGTTAGCGATCAAAACAGATATTTTCGTTGAAATGTGATACCCGAAATTTTTCACGATCACAATACTTCCTCTTTACTTCGTACAAGGAAGTAAAAGAAGTGTCATTTCCATGTGATGACGATGAATGAATTGGCAAGCAAAGCTGTTATCTAGAAATGTACACAGTCCAGTCACATTAATGTGACCACCACGTACTTTCCATGTCAGAGTTAAATAACCAATCACAGAAGGCAGGTGGCAGCACAGTGCAGTTAAGCGTATATAAAGGGTGTGTGAGAGCTTCGGAAAACATTTCAATCGTTGGCGTAATGCAGAAACGAAGCGATTTATCCGACTTCCAAAAGGGCATGATCATTGGCTTTCGGGCCAAGGGTGGAAGCATTTCCGAAACGGCTGAGTTTGTGAACTGTTCGCGTGCCGCCGTGGTAAAAGTGTACCGTGCATGGCAAAATGGGACTGTCCAAAATCAGCGACGTGGCAAATGTGGTGCACCACGGGCCATAGATGACAGAGGCGAACGACGGTTGCGGAGATGCGTTCGGGCAGATAGACGGGCTACCGTTGAGCAACTGACCACCAAAATGAACCAAGGGGCTACCAAAAGTGTCTCCCAAAGTACTATTCAGCGAACATTGCTGCGTCTGGGCCTCCGAAGCAGACGCCTGGTTCGTGCACCTATGCTGACTGCTGTTCATCGACGGCGAAGGCTAGAATTTGCACGCCAGTACAGCAGCTGGACGTCCACTGAGTGGCGACAGGTTGCGTTTTCGGATGAATCGCGTTTTATGCTCCATCGGACAGATGGACGTTGGCGTATAAGGCGTGAAACCTCTGAAAGGAACCACCCTGCAACCATTGCCGGAACGGTCCAAGCTGGAGGCGGGAGCATTATGGTCTGGGGAATGTTTTCCTGGCATTCTCTAGGTTCACTGATCATTGTGGAAGGCACAATGGATCAATACAAGTACGCATCTGTCCTTGCGGACCATGTTCACCCCTACATGCGCATTGTTTTTCCTCAGGATGATGGTATCTTCCAGCAGGACAATGCGAGGTGCCATACAGCTGCCAGTGTACGTGCGTGGTTCGAAGAGCAGCAGGATGAGTTTACCGTCCTCCCCTGGCCAGCAAACTCACCTGACTTAAACCCAATCGAGCATCTGTGCGACCATCTCGATCGAGTTGTTCGCGCCATGGATCCTCAACCGCGTAATCTAGCGCAGCTGGCCACGGCATTAGAGTCGGCATGGCTCAACATCCCAGAGAACACCTTCAGGGACCTATGTGACTCTCTTCCTGCACGTCTCGCAGCAGTCCGCTCTGCGAAAGGTGGTTATTCTGGCTTTTGACAGATGGTCACATTAATGTGACTGGACTGTGTATATAAAAATAATTTTTTTATCTAGAAATGTCTTTCTTGTAACTTAATTTTAAAACGTTTCTTCGATAAATCAATTGTGTTATTAATTATTTATAATCCTTTGGCGATTATTTCATGAAGGTTTCATAATTAAATTAAATTAAATGGTTAGTCCTAAATCCCATATTTTTAGTTTTGAAGAATAAATCAAATTAGGAAGTTATAAGAATACGACAATTTTTTGTAAAAGTTGTAGGAATTAGAATTTTATGTAGATCTTTTACAAATAAAGTTCCAATTAGCAAGCTGTTCTCAAGTTTAGAAAAATTACTGGGAGGAGAGAAGTCCATGATATGCAGATTCCGTTTTAAAAAACTGTCAGAGATATATGTGACTTGAATGAACTTGATCCGTTGCAAAAATGTAGATTTTTGGACTCGTATAAAATTTCATCTTATGAGATGAAAAATTTCGAGTTTTAATATATCTGCAACAAGCAGTTTGAAGCCTATGGTTTGTGCAAATGCTTATCTGATGCTGAAGGTATCTTTTAGAAACTGGCATCCAAAAACTTAATATAATACCTATCTTTGGCAATATATGTATATACCCACTAGTGACCAAATGGATGAGAACAATGAATTCTGGTAGTTCAACAACAATTCGAATCTCGGTGAACGGGTTGGATCTTATGAGTTTTCATACTTTTCTCGCTATTTTAAAGTGAATATGATACACTTTCCCTAAAACAAATCCTTCACGAAGACACCTCTCTGTCAGATAAACTCTGAGTAACTTGACTATTACTTTAAGTTTCATCACCACAAGTGGTGGTTGTCTATTAAACACAAGGCATACGTTTAAACCCTTGTTCAATAAAAAGGTCATTTTAACTTATCAAAGCTCTGGCGTTAACATCAAACCAAGCGATAATTCTCTCCAAGTCTGTTGGGAGTTTGAATTAGTTTGTAGAGTTGTAGGAATTTATATTTATTTTAAATAACCAGTTTAATTTAATTCTAAGTTTCTTTCCTATAAGCCTTCATTCCCCTAATTGTCACTGCCAGACTATTTAAATATGGTAGCGCGCGTGAATTAACTTAAATTCTACCAGTGGGAGAAAAGGTTTAAGTTCTAGTAGGAAAAGTTAGAGAGTGTGGGAAAAGCTCTGTGCGTATTGTAGCGAGAGCTTCGGTTTAGCAGTTACTGCTGGCTAAACGAGGCGTAACAGCTATTATTTTGCTGCCACTAAATTTATCAACGGTCTGTTAGGAAACAGGATAGTCTGAGCCCTGTAACGTAATTCTACTACTTGTTAACATCTTCAAACTTTGAGTTTAGTTCTTAATATTTCAGTTACAGCCCAAGCAGAGGCGTAGTGTGTTAGCGTCAAGTTGACGCATTGGAAATAATTCAAAGAGTGTAGTAAAGGGTAGTTTTAACCCTTCTTCTGTGCAGTAATTACTCTCCAGATTTCACACAAGAGATAGACAAGTAGACTTTACAGAGTCATTAGGTTATTTTGAAGCTGGAGACATAAAAAAGGAGCAATACTCTCTCCGGGATTCGAACCTCGGACCTCTCCAATACGCGCCGAGTGTGCTGACCATTACACAACAAAGGCATGCTAAGAAGGCGGGAGAAATACTTTACAAGTTTATGCTACTAAATCAAGGCAAACTCTATAAAGTGATTAAAGTTATAGGAGCTAATTTTAATTGATCCATTTTATAATTCAAAATTATAACTATTTTTTCCGTTAGGCGATAAATGGTCCTCGCTTTGTCATAATCAATTAAGCTAAATTGAATTAGAATCATGGATCTACGACTAACCAATCAAGAAATATTTGCAACCTCTTTAAAACATCATATACGTAGGTTAAAACTCAATTTTCCTGTACTTTAAACGGCAAAGCCTTCATAAAATTATTGTGGATGAGCTTTCTGAGCTAAAAGATAATTTTATTCAATTAGAAATTCCTCGTTCTAATTTACGTGTATTTTCTGGTACTCCACTCTTGATTAATCCTGCAATTCAAGTTATGTTCAGAAATTTCGATTATGTAATCGATTTTAAATCAACTTGAAATATTAATTCAAAAAATGCAATTACAAAACGCTCATTGAAATGAGAATATTTTAATATTATTTAACATAAATCAATAATATTGAGTTTGTATTGTATTTTAGGGCTGTAAATACAAACTGGAAGCATTTCTAAGAGATGAAAGTATGCTTTTCATTGCCATTGGATGTGGAATAGCAGCTCTTGAGGTAAAAGAGTTCTTCATTTTAATCTTGAAAATAAGTTTTTTTGGGGCCAAAATCTTTTTATTGTGATTGTCATTTTTGGGAATTAATCGTAAAACTTTATGAATAGTCTAATATTTTAGATTTGTAAAATTATTCTTAGAAAGCAATAAAACACAAAATTCAAAATTCGACAAAATGTAGCCTCTTAGATTAAACTATATCAAAATATACAAGGGAATCTAACCTCAGATTGACATTAACTTCGAATTCAAATCCTCTAATTAAAGTAGAGATTTAGTGAAAAGAGTTAAATGAGTATGAGATGCTATAGAACGGTCTGAAAAAAATTGAAATGAGTTGCATTCAGTGTTTTCTGCAAAAAATAATATGTACGCTGCATAAAATCGCCATGAACTGCTGTAAACAATGGGAAAAGTAAGATTGTGTTATTTTTTTTCCTGACATTGTACGCTGCGCAAAAAAGTAAAATAAAATAAAATTAAAATTAAAATTAAAAATAAATAAAAGACAGTTCTTTATCTCCCGTTCTACTTTGACGAAATTCAAATTGCGTTTTTTATAAAAGGGCATTCCAGTTTTTTTTTCCCATGTCGATTCTACGGCTCAGATTATGCCTAAATATTAAATTTGTAAACTTTGGTGCGAAATTTATGCAGAAATTCAAAAATTTATCTTCGAGCATTTTTTTCAGTTTGCGCCAAGAGTAATTTACTTGGCGAACTTCTTAATTTACGGCAACCTGTTTTCCCCTTCTTTCCCCCCCCCCATTATAGATAGATGAACGAGGGAAAACTCATCTTTCATACTTTCAAATAATTTTAACAAAGTGCGTGAACCGCATTTTGTGTTATTATCGCTCAAACAAAAGATGCCAAATTTAAAAACTCGCCAATGTGTAAATTAATGTACATCCTTAAAACATTTTAAATACAAAACTCCAATTTTTTTGCAGGTGTGCCTGGAATTACATCTACTTTAAGATGATGTTAAACATTTCATAGGTTATAATACAAAATTTCTTCAAAAAATTTATAAAAAATATTTAAAAATACAAATTTTCAAAATAAATCATGAAAAATGTGCGAATGATATTCAGATTGAGGCTAAATTTCGAATTCTGGAAGAAGGAATCAAGTAAGTTTAATATAAAAAGAGATATTAATAAATATATATCAAATTCAATTAACACTGAGGAGCTAAAATTTTGAAAGCTAATTTTTTAAAAACTACTCGTGAGATTTTTGCAAAACTTGGCAATTTGGCATAATGAGTCGTGGAATTGAAATATGGAAAAAATTGTATGTCATTTCATAAAAAGTCGAATTTTGTGTCAAAATACCTATATTAGAACAATGCTATATATGAATCTAATAAACATCCTAAGTCGCGCTTTCGAGACATGAAAAACACGAGTTGAATTTCGTTAATCAACGAGAAATTTAGAACTTTGTTTTTGGCAAAGTTTGCATATTTACTGTACGAATTAAGTATAAAGTTGTGAACACAGTTGTGGGGAAAAAGAGAAATAGAGTCACCGTTACATCTATCAAGAAAGCGGGGAAAGGAATTAAAGAAAACAAGGGAAAATAGCAAAGATTTGAGTTATAGTAACATCTGGTAGTACTAATGTTAGATGAGGCTATCCTTAGCCCTAATAATGGTTGTACGGCATTGTGGCATAACAGCAAAATGAAATTTTGGATCTCTGTACACGAATTATTTCAGAACACCAAACTTTAATAAATAGTAGCAGAAACTCCGATTCTTAGGTGGCGGCAGTCCACGAAACACGGCGGAGCTCTATCCCAGGCTAACAAGATATGTGATAAACATAGCATGGAAACACAACGTATAAAAGTACCTCCGATAGCTATGAGTATGTCAACGACCGATGTCGTTCCAAAAATACATACGAATACGAGGGTCACTCTGAAATGTTTTGAGATGCACATGTAAGAACATTTGGTTAATTAGAAGCAGGAAAGATGAAAAAGGAGCAATGCCCTAGCCGAGAATCGAACCACGGACCTCTCGGCTACGCTTCGAGCTTGCTGACCACTACACCACGAAGGCAGGGAAGAAGGCGGGAGAAATACCTTATACACTTTCCCTTTTAAGGAACGACTAGGGATCAGGGGCCTCACTCGCCAAATAGTGGTGATGGAGAATCGTCATCCACCACCTTTTAGTTCGGGCGCCACTTGTAGAGACATTAGGGTTTCTTTTTTAAAGCAAGACAGATGAAAAATGAGCAACGCCTTCGCCGAGACTCGAACCACAGACCCCTGGAATACGCGCCCAGCGTGCTGACCACTACACCTCGAAAGCATGCGAAGAAGGTGGGAGAAATACCTTATATACTCTCCTTTTTAAAGGGCGACTGGGGATTAGGGAACCCAATCGCCAAATCCCGGTAGTGGAGAATCATCTTCCACCATCGTTTTTTTAGTTCGGGAGCCAGTGTAGAGACATTAGGCATTTTTTAAAGTAGGAGAGATGAAAAATGAGCAATGCCCTGGCCGAGACTCAAACCACGAACCTCTCGAGTACGCGTCGAGCGTGCTGACCACTACACCACGAAGGCGTGCGAAGAAGATGAGAGAAATACCTTATACTCATAGGTTTTTAAAGTTAGACTTGCGAAATTTTAGAAGTGTTCAAAATAGTATCGTCTAGCATCAGAACGAATTTTCCAAAGATTAAATGCTTCAAGCGATTCATTTCTTGGAATCGATGAAAAAAATGCTCATCAGTCTGATCTCCGGAATGAAAATGACGTCCGCGTAAGTTATTTTTTAGATTGAAAAATAAGTCCACATAGCTAGATCCACGTAGGGTGACCAGGGTGGATGTTCTGTCAGTCTGGTGTGTTTTTGTTCAAGAAATTTAACTGTTAATCTTGCGAAATGAGGAGATGCCTTGTCATGGTGAAGAAAGTGGGAGAATGAATGAATCTTCTAATTTAGAATGAATCTTCTTCAGCATGAATCTTCTAATATTCATTTTTTGAAGAATTTCTGAAGACACTTCGTGGTGTAGCAGTTAGCTATGACTGTCTTATGCCCTTTCAGCTTGATGGCTTTGACTAGTGTTATACTGCTGAAGAAAATGGTGCACATTACTCTTTTCATGGCACATTATCTTTTCACCATTATGGGCGTGGAATCATCTTCAAACACCCATACTTTACTTTCTTGACGCCTTGGAACGTCAAAAAATAGTATGTAAGTTTCATCAGCAGTTAGGATTTTCGAAATAATGCTGTGATTATTATCTTAAGTTATTTAAGGGTTTATTTACTGATTCTGACACGCTCCTCTTTTTGGTGCTCAGTTAAATTATGGGAAACCAAAGGCAAACTAGCTTTTTCATGTGCAATTACTTCATGAATAATTTTATGTATGGAGGCGGATCCAATGATAAGTTCTTTCTGTACCATTTGGTAGCTGCAGCGATTATCATTGATTAACATTTCGTATGGCAGACACATTATCCGGGGATTACTGCTGCTCTTCCTGTGTTCTTCATCCTGAAGAGAGTTGTGACCTCTGTGAAATACTATAAACCATCTGAAATAGTAGCACAAGGTGGACCCTCATTACCAAATGTTACTTGTAAGATGTTCAAAGCATTGCTCTTAATTTAATCCCACTTTAAAATCATAGAAAACCATAGCGGGATAATGTTCTCGCGTCAGGTCCATTTTCCCTCTGTGGAAAATTTATTCTACGCTAAACTACTTGCCGTTGGCCAGTAAAAAATCGTTTGCTAGGCTAAAATACACTGCCCTCCAGAAGTTAAGGAACAGCATGTTTTTCAAAGCTCCCCATTCACCATTACAAAAATGTCAGTAACGTTTAAATTCACAGTTCATATGCATGACAGTAACGGAGTTTAATAAAATACATCCAAAAACAATAGTTACCACTTTTATTTTATAAAAATGCATGCTTCTATAGGAGTTGGAGAAAAAATGCAAAAATTGTAATTTGTGTTCACGAGTGTTGATCTTCAGTCGTTATTACAGTTTCGTGGACAATGTTCAGGAGAGTCTATCATTGTCGAGAAGTCGTTTGCCGGATTTGTTGAGATGGCCGGCTATC
The DNA here is from genome assembly GCA_000611955.2 of Stegodyphus mimosarum. Lineage (NCBI taxonomy): Eukaryota > Metazoa > Arthropoda > Arachnida > Araneae > Eresidae > Stegodyphus > Stegodyphus mimosarum. Next base: position 67,947 of record KK116782.1, read on the forward strand.
GGATGGATGGAAATGGGCATGTCACAAGCTGATGCTGCTAGATGTCTCAATGTCTTTCGTAGTGTGATTGATCGACTATAGAATCAGTTTAAATCCGAGGATTCTGTGTCTAGAAGACATGTTCCAAACAGATCTAGAGTTATAACACATGCGGGAGAGCGTTAGTTAGCTCTTTCGGCCCGAAGGAGGAGTAAGATTACTGTGTCTCAGCTCGTGGCAGGTCATTTAGTGGCAACAGGAACAAGAATCTCAGCTACTACAGTGGACAAACGTCTTGTGCAGACGTTTGTGTGTATTCAAGACGGTGTATAAACGGTAAATATAGGTGTGTATTCAAGACGACCAGTTGTTTGTGTCTCCTTGACTCGAGGACACAGAGGCGTGGGGCAAGACAACACGTCACCTGGATCAATCAACAGTGGGCGTTTGTTCTTTTCACAGGTGAGTCCAGGTTTCCCACTGGAGAGTGATTCAGGTCGTCAGCTCATTTGGAGGAAACAACGCACCAGATACAACCAATCCCACATTGTGGAAAGACACGTTACAGAGATGGTGGAATAATGGTTTGGGCTGTTTTTCTGGTTTCTATGTTGCTTTATTCTCAAATTAGACACAGCATGCTGTTCCTTAACTCTTGGAGGGCAGTGTAGTTCATATTTTCAAATCTAACCTTTAATTTTTTTGCCACTTATCGTTTGCACGTATCTCAAAAATTTCAGTGTGACCCTCGTATTATTGCTCCATAGCATTTATTTTATATGAGAACATGTTAATGGGTATAAGAATTCAAAAATAAAGAAATGTGCTTTGTTGCTGATGCATAATGATCGTGTCTTGTTTAGTTAACTAATTTAGTTGAATGATATAGGGAAGAATCGTCTTGGAAAGTGTACTGCCATACAAGTCCAAATTGATCTTGGACACTAATTTACACTAATCTGTGTAGACGTGCGCGTTTAAAGTCCGACTGCTATGAAGTCGGCCAGTTCCCTGCTTACAGAATGCACCCATGGGCATCTGCGACAATGAATGGCGTGATTCAATGGCGCAGGTGATCATGAAATGACGTATTCATGATTAACTTCTTCATTACGTCTGTATCGTACTATCTGGACCTGATACATTAAAATTCATGGGACAAAATAACTACTTTTCTTTGTTCCCAGTCCATTTCACATTTTCATTAGTTTGATTTAAACGCTGAGATTTCATTTTTGCTGAGAACGAAACGTTTCCCTACTAGAGATAACACGTGATTTTCTTTGAAATCCACACGCCTACGTTCAGTATTGTTGCTCAAATCAATGCGTTTTGCGTCCGTGTAATTCTGAAATCCGTTTACGGTGTTTTTCTCTTTCTGAGACCACATGCAAAAGAGGTCTGTGTCGTGATGTTGCATATTGTTTTGAGGGAAAGCTGTCAGCTTTCATATTTGACAGTTTCCCTATCACGAAATTTTGTTCGAAGAATAGTGATATCATAGCCTCAACCATGGATATTTTCAAGGTATATTTCTAGTACGAAAAACTACAAATACACTTTAAAAATATTGGGACAATATTATTTTTTGCATTAAAGTATTTCATTTATATAGAGAGAATGGCAATAAAAATCGAAAAAGAATAATACAATGGCTCTAAAATGATATAGCTCCATTTTTACTTTAATATGTATCATCATGTAAACCAGGCATGTGCAATGTTGATAGGACTGCGAAACAGATTAGAAATTAGAAATGTTACTCCGGCCGGAGTACTTTAGTATTTATTTATATGAAAATATTTAAAAAATGAACAACTGTAATGAAATTAGTTATTTAAAGGAAGAAATAAGTTTAATTACAGTTACTTTAGTTAATAATCAGATTCTCAAGAAATTCATTAATTGTTTTCTTAAAACGTTAGTGCCAAATTAACTACGAAATTTAATTTTTAATCTTATTATATAATAATTGCGCTATTCGAAACGTATTAGAAGAGTAATGCAAGAGAAATAATGAAGATTTGTATATTTTGTAATTTGTAAATTCCTATTTAAAAACATTTTATCTATATGATTTCTGGCATCTATTCTTTTAATAATAAGATCTTTTAGTTTCAAAATTCGCTATAACAGTCAATATAACGAGATTATTTGCTGTTCTCTCTCTATTTTTCTATTTGCTTACCTTTAGCCAGAAATCTCATTAAGATAAGAAAAAAAAATTGTTCTAACAGTGCTTCATTCGCGGTCATTTTGAATTATTTCTTCCGTGACAAACACACATGCATTTAATCGCCAAGTAGACGACGAATTTTCATTCGCGTAACCCTGAGCTTTGAGCAAATAACTTTTCTGCATTGCAAAGCCAATCAGCAGTCTTCTGCAGGATGAAATTTATTCGCCAAGTATGACAGTCAAATCTTTATTCACAAATAGTGTAACAGTTTTGTTAACCAAATTTGTGCCGGTATAATTTAAAGTTTTTTAGACAAAAAGGCTGTTCAATGGTACAACCCTACTACGCTAAAGGGACAAAAGTCGTTACTAAATTTCAAACCGTCATTTTGAATAAAATATAAAACAGAAAAAACTTTTATGTACTCCTTATAACTACTTAAAAATTTTAATTATTTTAGAAAATGGATTTTCACACTAATTTGAAATTATTTTGGCTTACATTTGTGATTATTTGTAACTAAACACGTGATTTTCATCTAGATTTGACTATTTCGTTGTTTTAACTTGTAACTTATGTTTTATTTATTTTTGATTCACTTCTTTTTAATATTTCTACTTAATGTAAACAATTTTAAGTTTAGAAGACTGATTTGACGTAGGGGTATTTTTCAAGCTTTTTGAGAATGAATTAATTTGAAATCTAATCAACGTTTATAAATTTAAATGTTCTCTCAAACGGTCTGGAAAGACAGAAAGTGTATTCAGTTTATTCAGCAATAGTTATTGAAAGATCTAATGAAGGAAGACCTCCTGAAGCCGTCAGCCTTGTTTCATTAAATGTAATGCTTAGTATTTTACATATTCTAAGAATTTCGAGTCGTTTATGAAAATAATGTATTATTCATTTTTTGTATCTATCTTTCAGATTTTCGGCATGATCTTTTCCATCTGCCTTTGCAAAGAAATTTGAGTAATCTAGATTCCAAGCAGTCCTTATCCTCTTCTCCAAATCTCCAGTCATTTTGCTCATCCTTAACCCATTGTTGTAATCCTACCTGATCAAGAACTGCAAAGAATCGTCGTGAACATTTCGATAATTGAGCTGCTCATTTACAACTTTAGCACATCCATTAAGCTCATCTCAAACACTTTTTTAGTTAACTCTTCAACAAAAGAAAAATCCATTTTTTTAATATCACAGATAGGGACAATAATTCTAAAATCTTGGGAAGCATTAAAATGCTAGACGTTCTCCAATAAATATAAGAAATCTTAAAATCATATAATTCAGGTATTGTAAAAATCGCAAGTCATTGGTTTATACATAGCAATTCTTTTGCAAAGCTATCAAATACCTGTGCAGTGCAAAATTGTTTATAGGTATATCAAAAATAGGTGAATCTTCGGATTATGGTAACTTGGCGATTTTTTGGCGACCAACTCTGCTACAGCAACCTGCGAGTTTTTTTTTTTTTTTTTTAGTTTTTACGAAGTTTTTTTTTTTTTAACTCAACATTTTTTCTAACAATCTGCTAGCCGAATGACGCCTATGCTAGAATTTTTATGCAACAAAAGTGCTTAATCAAGACGAAGATAAGGTGCGAAATTGTTTCTAAGTGCTTATCACGATCGGAATTTTCCGGAAAACGTGCACAGAAATTTGTTTTTACAGGGCAAATTTATATATGAAACATGTAAATAATTTTTCTCTTAAATTACAAAATTTTGCACAAAAATGCAGGAAAAAAACTCTAATTAAAATATAAATAAACATATACATTAAATTAATAAAAATTAGCTTAAAATCTTAGTTACTTTAAACTAATTTATTACTAATAAAAATTTTCTAATAATAGTATATTGATTTTTTATTGCTTATATTTAGAACAATGCATACAAATAATCTCTTCAAATGATTAGAAATAGTAACTTACCTAATCTTCTTCAGAATCTTGAGTGTATGGCGGATAAACTTTTTTTATGGATTCAACAAAATCATTGAATGATTTTTTCTGTAAATTTTTCCGCCATACATGCTCTGATAAATAAAAAGCAAAATTCTGCTTATCATAATGCTTAGGAATAGCACTTTTTATAGCACCCCATGTGCCCTCAATCGTATTCAAACGTGCGCCTGTTTGAGGATAGTCCTAGCTAGTAACCTTTATCGCCTTACCAAAATGTCGCCAAAAGTCGCCAAACTACCCGTTACCATATTCCAAAGATTAGCCCAAAAATATAATATAAATAAAAAAGTTAGCGGAAAGTTTTATTTTTAAATTTTTACCCAGAGTGAAGAGTGTTTTAAACGCGATTGAATTCCATTTTTGATTATATTGCAAATCAAGTATAAAAATTAATTCAATGCAATGTATTTTTAATGCGGCTGTTCATAAAACTAATTGCTTTGATTGGCGATTTATAGCAGCTGATTCATATGCACATCGTGCAGATAAAATTCTTAGCAGTTATAATGTTGTAGTTTTCATATCAGCTGCACAAGAAAGTTTGTAAAAGTCAGTTATATGCTCTTAAATATTTCACACAAACATCATACACATTTTAAAATATCAATAAGAGATATTCATCAATAAGATACGAAAGTTCGTTTTTATTTGCGTGTATGTTTGCTATGTATATATTTACAACATTCATCAAAAAGGTTGTTTTGCGTTTTTATTATAAGTTAGTCCATGATACAATGGCGAATCACATTGCGGCTTGAAATTCTAAACTTAGCAGAAAAAAGTATTAAACATAGCGTAATTATCTATAGCATCCTTTATTTGTGATGGAAACATTTTTAATTCTGGTTTAAAAAATATGGAAAAGACTTCCTTCCAACATTCTTCTATCATGCATATCTTGTGGCTTGAAATTCGGAATTTTCTTGTTAACACTCATATGAAATATTTTTCTTTCAGAAACTAAAACTTTTGTATTCATATCATTAAAGTCAATCTTGAATTTAAAGGCAAATACAAAAGTTCTGGTGTAGCTTTGCAGGTTTTTTTAGCATTTCTTGGGCTTGTGAGCACTTGGCTGTGAATCAATTCATATCAAATTGTATTAGACGCTTATCTTTATCATATATGAGTCTCTCATTTATTTTAAATTTCATCAATATATACATATTGGGAATTATTAAATATTTACCAGAGAGTCTTCAGTAATATAATTTAGCTAGTTTATATAGATAAACTTGCATTGATAAAATTTCAATCTATTTTGTAAGTTTTTTTAATCAGTATACACTGTTTTGCATGTGGCCATTAGATGTGACGAAGCAGAATTTTTTAATCTAATAATGCGGCAAAAAACGAAATGTTTTAATAATATGTCGAAAACAAAATTTTTAACCGTTAGAACAGTAAGTAAGAAAACTCACTTTCGTTCTTTGATTCCATTTTCTATCCGTACAGAAGTTCGGGATAAACTTAAAAAATTCGAAGGACACAACCAGCGCTTAATTTACATCTAATACGCCTGCTTACTGACGATCAATCAAATGGCGCTGAAGCTGAAAAAGAAGTTTCGTTTTAAAATAACTTTAATAACTTCAACTCCTCCCCGTTTATACAAATCAAACTGTAAACATATAATAATTAAATATCCATATATGAATAACTAATAACAATCAGAAAACATAATTAAGTTAAAAATAAGTATTAAAACAGTTACAGATCAGCTACATTCTAAAGACCGAATTCTATGACCGATTTTCCTACAATTCCAAAGCGTGTTGCCAACGCAAAGCAACGAATAGATGTAAATTAATTACGAGAGGCGTGAAAATAAATTATCTCCGTAAATTTAAAATGGAGGTAAAGTAGGAGGACACGATCATTATTGAACTTTGTATTATTATCTGCAAATTAAATAAATGCAGGATATTTATAGAAAATAAGATGTTTGGGTATAAGATATTTATAACAATGTAAACATATTCCTCCGAACATCATGCTTTTTGTTTGAATTGAAACCAAATGATCCTACTGTGTTGTCACAACAGGCAAAGATATTTAATAAACTATTTTTCGAAGAAATTGTCTGTAACTGAAAATTTCGCTTTATCGTTCATAATTGCCTTTGCCAAAATTTGCTCATACAGAAATTTTATAGCATCTTATATTACCTAACGATGTATGAATAGACTTCGCATTTCAGTATTTATAACAAGTAGACATATTTCAGAGATCTCTGTTTAGATGTACTTATATTTGCTTCCCTAATGCACTGGCAGAAAGTGAAATGACCTCATTTATATATCATTACACTTTTCTTCAAATCAACGTTATTCAAAGCAACGCTTTTCCTAAAAATGAGCGTTTTCACAGTAAACTCCATAGTACAAAATATTTCTCAATAAGCAAAATTACCACAATGCAGCTGGTAAGAATCTATGACACAGATGAAATATAACTGTTTTAAACATTTACTTCGTAAGAGAAACTTAGTAGATTTGCTTTTGCTGATAACAGAAAATGCACACAAATTTTAAAATATTTGCCGCTTTGTATCTTAGTTTGAAAAAGCTTATTTTAATTCATTTATGCAGCATTATTACAGTAAAAAATTTTAATACATTACTTAGAATAGCATGTAGTTCACTTTATAAGACACATAGAAGAAATTTGCTTTTTAAAGAACACATGAATATCGCTGAAGTAAAAATAATCTATAAATAAGAAAAGACTGAGAATAATTTTTATACACCTCTTTAATCGGCAGTAGGAAGCACTACATATCTGCATACATTGTACATCAGAATACACAACTCTGAGGAACATTTTTGTCGAATCTAATACAGACATTTTGTACATAAATCATGAAATATCAAGCTTAAGAAAGCCAAATATCTCCTTTATTTTTTAAAACAGAATTTAAAATTAAGTCATTTTCCTGAACTGTTATATATTAATAATAGCTATATGAGCAGACTAAAATTTTGCTTGGGAACAGATTGCATACAAAAGATATAGTCTGCAAAATTTTCAAAAGTAATTAGTAAATATCTCATATATATATACATATACATGATGTTGCAGCTATAAAGCATATATATAAAATTTTTCATTGTTGTTATAATGTTCACCATTCAAAAGCTAAATAAATTTATTTTGCTAAAAGTCTTCAAAATGTCATGATATGCTCTTGCTATGTACATCTCTTAACTGTTTATATGTGCTTCAATTGAAAATGTTGAATGGCATAAAAAATATTTTGAATATCACTGAGAAAAATACAGTTTGAATATTCATGATGTCATTTTACCATTGAATGAAAATATTTATGTTTGAAGATTATATTTAATATTCATAAGCTGTAAATACTTGATCATTAACTGTTCATTTCATAATGCCTGTGTTTTAAAATGCAAATTTAATGTATTGAATTGCTATTTGAACGTTTCTTTCGCCTCCGGATGCAACAAACATTTTAAAATAGTTAATTATTAATAATTATAAATTCAGGTCTATCTTAATAAAAAAATTAATAAAATAATATCTTAATTTCCCGAAATTTGTTGCAAAATCTGCTTAAAGCTTCAAGTTCATAAATTAACAATCTACGAAGTTATTTCCTTTAAAGCATTAATAACAAGTCATGAATGTCATATAAAATGTAGCTATATTTGGTATTTACGTATTAACAAAACCACCTTGGTGGATATGGCTATTTTCTACAAAATAAAAAGGTGATTTTGTGAACTTTCGGATTGCAACTTACAAGGGATATGGTTACCTAAAGAATTGTTATGCGCTTAGTTGCCAGAATTTGGCAACTTCTACTGAGGTGGTTGCGATAATACGTAAGTACACTATATTTTCTATCAAATTAGTCGCTTCATTAACTTTCTGTCTTTGTACTTGTCAGTATTTTGGGCAATATTTAATTAATTATTTCGAAAAAAAGTTATGCGTTTAATACCTTAGTAAGCATACAATCTAATATCAAGTAAATATGTGAAAATGGTAGGTGGTGCTTATGGTAGGTGTGTTATATTATTCAAGAGGGACCTTACAATTAATCAAGAATGTCATTATATTACTGTCAAATTTCGCAGTAGGTTTACAAGGTATTTTCTTCCTCCTTTCCGCATGCCTCCGTGATGTAATTGGAACCGTCAGTGGCACCCGAACGAAAAGGTGGAGGACAATAATCATCACCACCATCAGGATTTGGCGATTGGGTTCCCTAAACCCCATTAGCTTTTTAAAAGGAGGAGTATATAAGGTATTTTCTCCCTCCTTTCTGCATGCCTTTGTGGTGTAATTGGAAGCATACTCGACGCGTATTCGAAAGGTCTAGGGTTCGAATCCCAGGGAGGGCGCTGCCCATTTTTCACGTCTTCTGCATCAAAAATCCTAATGAGTCTACAGGTTTTAAAAAATTGGAAAGGAAAAGAAACTTGGTTACAAAAGAAATACGTTTTTATCAGAAATTTTTTATCCTTTCTTTCCTTTGATTTAATTTAAGAGCTAACACAGTTAAATAGTAAATACATCCACCTGGTTAAAGTCCTTAAAAATATAAATTAAAATTTCGGTTTTTCTATATATGTGTATTTGTTACAATGTTAACTATTAATGTTTATGATTTATCGCCAATGAAAATATTTCAAGCTAATTTTTTCCTCAATTCATGGCGAATGACAACCAAATGATGGCTAATTCATTTTAGTTGTTGCTCCGAAGAAAAGTTCTATTTCATTATGATTGACATTCGCAAATAAAGAAGCGTCAAAACTGCTGGTATTAAGGGAAAATTGCTCTGTCCTTATTCATCAAGTGCTTTTTGACTCCTAGTCAAATCCTAGTCAAAGTACATTATTCGTCATGGTCAGAGTCTTTCGGAGTTTTATATTGACCTAATTCTCGACGTATTTTGTAATCTGAATTAATTGTCAAACGAATTAATTCGAATTTTACTTTTCATATTTTCTGTTTCAAATAATTAGAGGAAAAATATACTCCCCCCCTCTCTCTCTTGGTGCATATATTCATTTTTGGAAACACTCACATCTAACTGACATATAGTCTTTAACTGAAAAGCACATTTATACCGCACATTATGAAATTCTTGTAATTAATTAATTAGCAATTATGCTAAATTCTTAACTTAATAATTTTATTTCCTACAGTTTTGATGTCAAGAAATTTAAAAGGAATTAGAAGTGCTTTCGAAAGTTAATTTTCAAAAAATTATAAATACTAAAACATTATTACTATATTATTTTTTCTCTGAAACGCAAATTATTTTTTAACTCAGTTCTACTAAAATTAACTTGTTCAAATAAATGAGCAAGTATATAGTATTTTCAAAATACTTAAATAGAAATCATTTTTAAAGGTATTTCCATTTGCGATCATTAGTACATAATATGAGTCACTCATGGTAACTCACTTAATAATTCATTAAGATTAGATTACTTTTTTTTTGTCAAAGTAGAATACAATTCTGGATCTATAGAGATAATTCTATATCTATAATTCTAGAATTATGACTCGAAATTGCCACAGATTTTGTCAACAGAAAATGAGAATACATTAAATTAAACCTGGTTTATTGCTTAAATTCATTGGACTGGATAAAATATTAAAGTTATTTTACAAACAAAATTATACAATTCAGTTCTTATTTTTAATATGGAAGCAAACTGCAATTTATAAAATTTCCTATTTATTATAGAATAAAGGATATATATGTTATATAAATAATCTTTCTGAACTCATTTTTCTCAAACTGCTTTAAAATGTAATTTCATGCGTTGCTACTTCTTTTTAATATATTTAAAATATTCTTTGGAAAGAAAGCCTTTTCAAATTTTCACAATTGAGAAAAATCTTAGAAGCGAATATATTTCTAGACAGACGTGTACATTTATTTTTTTTTAATGTAGGACTACGTTCCTCAATGACAGACTCAGCGACAAAAAAAAAATTAAGACTGGAAACATGTTTTATAGAACACTTATATCTTAATAATCCCGAAAGCTATAGTTTTCGTTTATGGCTTATTTGATAGTCAAAGAAGACCATTACCAAACACAAAAAAGTTTTAAAAATTAGAATGGTGGTTGAGCCACAATAGAGTCTTGAAGTTAGGCAAAAATACAAAATATTTTCGTGACGTCACAAGTGCGCGCGCACGAGTATAGACACTGATCAGTTCTATGTTGGAGTCGAAGACGAGCGGGTGGGAAACCGACGTACTGATTTAGCTTGCATAAAAATAAATATAAAATGTCGAAAAATAAAGATGTACTAAGAATACAGCGCAACCGACAAATAGAAAAATTGAGGAAAAATTTATTGAAAGAAGATAATAAAGAACATTTCGCTATAAAAAGGAAAGAACGCAACAAGGGATATTATAAAAATAAAAAGAAGAAAATAAAATCGACTGAAAATGTTAGTTTTCAAATAAACCAAGGTGCTTCAGTTTCTCCTGCTGTTGCCAATAATAAATTGCTAATTAGGGTGTATCTCTACCAGATTATAGCGGAGAGATTCTGCAACGGTGTTTGTGATATAAAAAAAAAAGTTATCATTATTTTTAAAAATCTTAGGCACTAGGCCTATGCATCTAAATGAAGCGGCCGTTTGGAATAAAAACAATATTGTTCGGCCTTGGTTGCGCCAGCTTGGCTTCTTTAAGGGTATGCCCGACATTTCATCATGCCAATGGAAGTAAACACTACAGAATAAATACTACAGTAATAAATACTAATTACTATACTACAATAATAAATACTAATAACAAATACTACAGATAATAAGTAATACTACAGATAATCCCTTAGCAAGGGAAAAGTATTACGGCTGTCTACCTAGAGGAAGTACGTCATCGAATGACACCCATTGCCTGCCATACCACAATAAGCTATTTCTCCCTTTTAGCGTCAAGGCTGTTCTCTGAACAGTATCCAATAAATGTAACAGGCATCTTCCCGTCAATTTTTTTTTCTTTCGAAGTACAGCGTAAATGGGACTTTGTATAATGTAGTGTATAACTTGTACTTTTGTTTTTGACAAGCAAGAAAACTTTCGTTTAAAAATTTGTAACTGCAAAATTACGAATCCATATCATAGTAACTGCCGATTGTTTTATCCACTAAACCAATCACGAGTTAACAATATGAGAAATCAAAGCGAATTCTTTAAACTAAATTTAAAGGTCTATTACACATTAATCGTCCATAGAAGTGAAGGAAACGTTATACCAAATTATAAGATTAACTAAAAGCCCATTTGACAAAGAAATTCCTTTGAAAATGTATGTTTGGAATGAAGCTCAGCGGTGATACCAGAAATGTGTTCATGTATATTTGGATCTCGCACCTTACAGATGAAAATTCATTAGAATTTCTACTTTATTTTATATTTTTATAAAAAAAAATTGGTATCTAGTTTTAGCGTCTTAATCAATGTATACTCTGCACACGCACATAAAAAGAGGAGGACAGTTCTATATCTCTTGTCCTACTGGACCGATCGTTGAAATTTAATCTGCGTTTTTCATGTCTCGAAAACGCAACTTAGGGTATATATTAGATATGCGTATTAGCATTGATCTAACACAAGTATCTTGACACAAAATCGGACTTTTTCTGAATTTACATGCCATTTTTTTCCATATTTCGATTCTATTACTCAAATTATGCCAAAGTGTCAAGTTTTCTAAAAGTCGCATGAGTAGCTTTAAAAAAAATTAGCTCTCAAAATTTTGTCTCCTCGGTATTTATTAAAAATAAAATTCGCAGATATTTTCTGATTTATTTTTTTAATTTGTATTTTTTAGTAATTTTTATAAATTTTTTGCATTACAAAATGTTAACCATCATCATAATGTAGATATATTTCTAAGCCTATCTGCAAAAAATTAGAGTTCTTTATTCAAAATTTATGAAAGTGAATTTACATATTGGCACGTTTTGAGATTTGGCATCTTTGTTTTAAGCATTAATAACTCCAAATGTGGTTTACGGATCTAAAAATAACAACTGTGATTAAAAAATATAATTTAAAGAAAATGTTGAAAGAATGAACAAAAGCATCTTTTTTTTTTTCCGCTCGAGAACAACGAAAGGGAAAAGAAAGTAGGTTAACAGGTTAACATAAATTAAGAACTTCGCTAAGTGAATTATTCCTGGCGAAAACTGAAAGATGTACGCCAAGATATTTTTTTTTTAATTTCTAAGTAATTTTCTTACCAAATTTTACAAAATTTAATACTTAGACATAATCTGAGACATAGAATCGAAATATGGAAAAAAATTCGGTATGTCATTTCAGAAAAACTCCGATTTTGTGATAAAATACCTATGTTACAACAATGCTATATATAAATCTAATATATATCCTAAGTCTCGCTTTCGAAACATAAAAAGAGCAAATTAAATTTCATCAATCGGCTCAGTAGAACGGAAGATATAGAACTGTCATTTGTATGTGTGTGTGCAGAATATACCTCCATGGGGAATTTATCGTAAAACAATTATTTATGAATCTGTATTTTATTTATGTTTCAGATACGAAATATCACAGGCTGTCTAAGTTATTACTTTACACGATTTGGTCATTTGCGTTTTGAGCTTTTATAATTGTATCGTCATCTTTGTTAAATTAACAGCATTTTCTCTTAAACTCTTAAAATACTATTTTCCATTGCTTTAACGTACGAATACACAAAAAATACAAGAATTAAATATAGGCTGTAATTATAAATTCTAATTTTACTATTTTTGATATTAGGAATTTTCAAAATTAAGATACTTTGGCTCTATGAGGAATACGTTTTGACCTGAGCATAATCTTTTTTCTTAAGTGAGCTAGATGCAGTGTGGCGTCGAGATATTCATAGCAATTCAATACATTCGCATTACAATAAATGTTTTGTACTATGTCTATTATCTATGTACTATCAGTGGGTACTTCTAGTAAAGTGGCGTATGTAAGATATTCTTTATTGGTCACTAAACTCAGCATCAGTGTCGTATTTATACAGAAAGAAAGTTTTCCCCAAAAAACACGGTTTTTCTTTTATTTCAGAGTACTCCAGTTCTTCTCTTACGGGGATTATTAGTTTTATTTTCATGGATAATGTGCATACTCTATAATTTAGCCTGTATTTTTTTTTAATTTGTACATTTAATATAGTATTTGAAGCAAATAATGATGCAGAATAAAAATGGCACAAAAATTCTAAATTATTCACGCATTTTACCCGTGCAAAAGTACGGTCTGTCTGTCATAAGAAAAGCTCTCGCCAGTTAGTCTGCAGCTGTCTGTTGCCGTAGAAACGAACTTTGACACATTTTCCGTAGGGGTGTCTTGAAAATTTACTTTTCGGTCTGCCATCTTGGCGCATTTAAAGATGAATTGGCATCCCTTGATCCGGCCCTATTTGAAATGTACTAGCCCTGTTGCTATAGCGACCGCCACCCGCCAGACACTGTGGCGAGAGCTATTCTTCTCGCAGGCAAACATTAAAAATATTACACAAGCATGATTTCTTACCTACGCCACTGAACTCTGCCTCAGGCCTTGTTGAACTAAGTCGAAAGGAATCAAATGGAAAATACTTTGGCTTAAGCTTCAGCTGTGCTATTTCAGCATAGCATCCATGTTTGTACAAAAGTAGTTTTGTTAGATGTTTCAAATCAGTTATAAAAGTTGATAACTTATAATGTTTCTCTATCTAACTGAATCATCTCAGTCGTTGATAAATAATGTTTTTATAATTGGAATATATTGTTGCATTTATATGTTTGAAGCTTCTCAGTGACGAAAGCATGCATGTTATAGAAAAAATATTGAGTTTGAATTGTATAACGGTTTTAAAAGTTATGAGAAATTCAACTAGCGCTTGTGACGTAGGCTGGGTAAAATACTGATTATCCACCAACAAAAACAATACTTAACGCCGAAAAAAGCTCTCAGATAAAGAAAAAAATCCAAGTATTTACTAAAAAAGGTTATTAACGTATAACTAATATTTGAAAATTAGTTTGAAAGTAATATTACAATCAATTTTTATTATTATGTTAAGGGAAAAAGTTAAATACTGGAGTGTAAAAATGAAATTTATTTTTCAAAATATCAATTAAAAAATATATTTACATATTGAACATTTTCGACTAGCAAGCATTTTAACTTTCAGTTCAGGGAACGAAATTCGTATTGGCGAATATTTGCGATAAACGTCATTTAGAGTATTGAAGCAATTACCGCATTCCACTGATTATGACTATTATAATTGTCGCCAAATAAATATTTCGCCAAAAGCGCTAATGTGGTTCCCTTCCTCACCAAAGATTAACCATAATTTTTTAAAGTAATAATCGCACAATTAGTTACACCACTGGGTAGTCTTAGTAGAACTTAAAACTTCCAACGATTATTTTCTTCCTTGGTGAAGATGAGCAAATGTGGCGCCATCTAGGAGCCACTGTAGAAGTTGTTGGGATGGACAATGATTGTTAAGTTGGTGAATGGCAATTAATGAAGAGCAATAAGCATGGCATATCTTTTGTGAAATTGAAGAAGTTAAACACTTGGGCTTAGAATAACTATTGAAAACTTTGTAAAGCATGGATAAATTACTGAAAATAAAAATCTACTGAGATTGGCTGCATCGACCAATCAGAAAATTTCTTTCAGTCACGTGAGAGTAACATGTTATTTACAGCTTAAGAAATTTGTAAAATAAAATAATTCTTGAAATAATAAAATATCTAGGTTAAATAATGATAAGAATAAAGTACGAAAATACAATTCTAAGTCTCAGACTGATGTTTGCCAGACGCATTTACATATTTCGTACAATAAACAGTGGTTAGCATCAAACGACCGGAATTTACCACGCAGCTCATGAAAATTCTTTCGTTACTGAGAAGCTAGGCCTACCGTTGGCAAGTGGCACGTCATGTAGCTAATATATGCTCACTTTATGCGATACCTATTTGCAGTTTTCTTCTCTGAATTGAGATGAAAGTGTAAGTTATTTATTTTTATGGTTGAAAATAAGGTGTACGAATAAAGCTCTTGTCTCTAGAAATGTGTCAACGCCTCATTTAATAGATTCAGAACATCATGATACGAATTACCCTTGCAAAAAATAACTTGTGTTATAATGTTTCTTTCTGTTACAACTTTATTTTTTATCTCCTCGATTCTACCTATTCTAATACTGTCAATCTACATCTCCCATTCCAAAACGTTAACAAATTTGCTTAAAAAAAAGGAAGACATAGCATGATACAGATTAAGTGAATTTAGCTACATATTTTAACACGGAAAGTCAAACGAACTAGAACCGGAGGGGGGAAGAATATTCATCAGTTGAATTTAATAAAAGTAAATTCATTTTCTTGGAATTAAAGACTTATTGTTATCAATCATTTCTTTGAGTGATGGAAAATTAGAATTACACCCTCATGTAACTCGTCGACACCAAAGTTGCAGCTTTTCTTTGAAACTATTTATCTTTTCACAGCATGTCAATATATTTACGTGTTTCCTGTGGATAGATTCATATTATATGATAATATTCAGTCAGTTGTTTTGTGCGAGTGAAAATATCTTTCAGATAGGCTAATATTTCACTGAATCCTTGTGATTCCATTTCTGCAAACAACAGCACAGGACATATGTAACGCGTATACGAGCCAGTTTCCCTCAGAAAGTCCTCCATTAGAAACTTGCTTTAAATCGTAATAAAACCACACACATACAGACACCAAAAAAAAAATTCTGAAAGCGTTCAGATTTTATATTACGCCCAAAGTAGCGTTTTTTTATCGTTTTGCGTAATACCTTTGTTTATTAAATATCATGTTCTTCGCACTTAAACCATAAAATTCAATTCAACAGCAATATTACAAAACAGTTTAAAAAGAGCATATCTGTAGAATTTCCAGTAGACAGTCTCACGCGCTAAAGATTAAAATAAAAATTTTTTTCTTTTTTTTTTTTTTTTTTTTTCCACACAGTGTTGCTCTTGCTCGCTTTGAAATCGTTGAAATGAATCAAACGCTCATAAATTATTTACAAAATATGAAATACAATAGATAATAAAACAAATTCCCAGTTCCAAATTTGGGCTTCCAGATGCCTATATTCGGTGAAGGATTACGTTATTCAAAATTTGATGGTTCTATACTGTTGTTTTATCACAATGCGAGAAACATTCATACATTTGTGCAGATTCTTCATTATTTAATTTCTTTAAATATAATACTCAGCGATAATATTTGGTGGCAACAATCTGAAAAGTCAAACGTCATAAAATGCCGAAACGAAATTAATAGCACTTCTGTACTAAGGCCGTTTGGGCTATAAATTATTTTTAAAAGTCTCACACTACTCTATACTACTTTCAGTAGTAGTACTACTTTCAAAAAATATTATAAAACTATTTTATAGTTATTGTGACAAACTGTAACAGCAAATGAATCATTAGGAAAATAACCAGCTGGATATTATTAGAGACTTCCTGTTTCGGACTAACTTAAAGAAACTCATTTTTAGAGCCAGGGTGTAAGCGATTCGGCCAGGAAGAATGTCCTGAAGGCATGAGAAGAGAAGCAGTGGAGCTGAATGGACATGTAGTCAGAGAACTCTGTGGGAAACTCGCTTTTTCCCTTCTGTAAGATATAGCAATGTAACGGTTTACGCTATTCATCCATTATTTAATCACGAATGAATTTGTTGTTGTTTTGTTT
>KK116782.1:86172-116054 GCA_000611955.2 Stegodyphus mimosarum
GTAGCTTAAAATTAAACTGTTGTTTATTTGATTTTCAGTACAGAATATGAATTATCATTTTGTGTAAGAATTATGAGAAGTGAAAATTTTCAGTTGAAAGTGTTAACAGAAAGTTTAGAAATCACTAATATCCTACGTTCAAACTGTGGTTGTATTGATATTTATGAGTATTTATACGTTTACTTTAATTTACTTTTGAATGCATACCTTAATATACTATGATAGTTTTGATGATCTGAATGTGAATATTGTATTATCTAAAGCATATTGTATTATCTTAAATTCTCAATTTAACTAATTGCAACTGAGTGCATCCTGTTCACAGTATAGTGCAAATTGTCTTGAATGTATGTTTAGAATACCAGAAATTGTTCTGAAAAAATTAAGAGTAATTTTGAGCCTCAGAATTGTAAATTTTAGTTCTATATCAAATTTAGATATATATATATAGAGAGAGAGAGAGAGAAAGAGAGATTCATTAGATTTAGAGTATAAGTTGAGGGTATATCATGGCATTCTTAGCAAAAGCTAGAAAAGAGGACCTTAAATCCTTGGCTGAAGAGTTAAGGGGAAAAGTTTCGAAAAAAACATAAACTTTTCGAAACCAAGATGAGCGTCATTTTGAAATACGTAAACCTCTTAAGTGCTATACTTGTGGCTCAGTCGATCACTTGAGGCCGCAGTGTCCGAAAGCTCAGAAAGATTTTAAATCACCGGCTGTTGTTAACAGGTACAAGAGAATGAAGAAGATTATTTAGCGTCATACACTACAATGGCTAAGGTTAACGGGTTCGATCTTCCTGTATTACGGGATTCTGGAGCATCCATTGATGTGATCTGTAAAAAATACATTACCCCTTCAATGTTAACAGGAGAAACTGTTTGGGTAAAACAACCGTTCGACGAATCACCTATATGTCTTCCCCTAGCACATATTGAAATAGAAGCAAAATTTCGACGAATATTAACAAAGGCCGCAGTCATACGAAATGAGCTTGATCAAGGACGTTATATATTAGGGAATCGGACGGCTGCAAAATTAGAAAAAAATCAAAATAAGGAATACTTTTTTTAAGTTAACGCAGTGGAGACTCGGACTCAGAAACGCCGACAAATGATCAACAGCGAAGAGGAAGGCCTTCAAGCAGCAAAAGAAAGGGGTGAGCATAAGAATATTGTACCCTCACCGAGTTTTCCCTCCCTCGCGAACGATTATACTTCCCAGGGGACGAAACAGGAAGAAAAGGAAGACGTAAAATCGCTCTTGCCCGTTTCGGAGTTCAATGACCTACCTCCTCTACTTTCAATAAGCAAGACTAGATTCCTTCAATTACAGCAACAGAGTGAAGATTTAAAGCCGCTTTTTGACATAGCGACAAGAGACTCTCAAAATAACTCTTCGACAAATATTTACAAGATAGAAAAGGGGCTGCTGTAAATAAGTGTCAAGAAGATCGTTTAGGAAATGTACGGAAATTATGGGTCATTTCTGAAACTTGTGGGGAAAAGATATTGAGTTTATGTCATGAACAAGTGTCCGGACATTTGGGCGTAACTAAATCCAAAGATAATCTAGCTAGATATTTTTTTTGGCCCAAATGTTATCAAGATATGGAAACGTATATTTGAACTTGTGATCCTTGCCAAAGAGTGGGGAAATCTAACGATAAAAAAAGCGCCTCTGAAATTGGTCCCAGTGATATCGGAAGTATTTTCAAAAATAAACATAGATACTTGTGGACCCTTGCCAACCACATCTAAAGGAAACAAATATATACTAACTGCTATATGTGTAGCATCAAAATATCCAGAGGCTCTTCCAATCGAAGATATAACTTCGGTTACAATAGTGGATGCGTTGTTAAATCTTTTCAGCAGAATGGGATTCCCTAAAGAGATTCAGTGCGATCAAGGAACTTCATTTATGAGCAATCTGACCACAGAATTTTTTGAACGTTTCGGTATCAAAGTTAGTCATAGTTCGGTACACCACCCTCAGTCTAATCCAGTGGAGAGATTTCATCGTACTATAAAAAGAATATTACGAGTTTTATGTTTGGAGGCTGATTCTGATTGGGAACAGGTGCTACCGGCGGCTCTTCTTGCTTTAAGAACTGTGACGCATGAAAGCACGGGTTTCACACCTGCGGAACTTGTCCACGGAAAAAATTTGCGTACTCCAGAAACGTTGTTATACGAACATTGGACGGATTCACCAGAGGAGGAACAACCAGTAACCGAGTATGTTTTTAGACTCATAAATCGCTTAAAAAAGTGTCAAGAGTTGGCAGTTGAGAAAATGCAAGATCAACAACTCAGGAGAAAAAAATGGTATGATAAAAATGCCATAAAAAGAGAATTTAAAGAAGGTGATCTGGTTTTAATTTTGGCCACTTCTAAGGCAAATAAACTTTCGGTTCAATGGACAGGACCGGGCAAAGTTGAAAATAAAGTATCCGAAACAAATTATATCGTATCCTTACCGGGGAAAAAAGAAAGATCCCAAATTTATCATATCAATATGTTAAAGCCATATTATAAAAGACCTGAGGTAATTAATTACCTGTCTTGTAGCGAAGAGTGTTCTGACCAGATTGAGACTGAAATAGATTTTCCTAATATTGATACAAATCCAAACGTTTACGATTATTCTGAGGTTATTAAAAGTAGCAATTTGGAAGAATTATTAGAACCTACTCAAAGAGATCAATTGCAGAGGTTATTAAATAAATATTCGCAAAGTTTTTCTAACGAGCCGGGAATGACAGACCTCGTAGAACATGATATTGAAGTTATCAGTAATAAGCCGGTACGATCTAAGCCGTATCGAATGTCACATCGACAAAATGAAATTTTAAAAAGAGAAATTCAACGAATGCTTGACCTAAAAATTATTGAGGTGGGGGAATCAGACTACACTTCTCCTATGATTCTCGTAGAAGCTCCAAATAAGGACCCTCGACCTTGTGTGGATTACCGACGATTAAACGAAATCACACGTACCCAGTTCTATCCCTTACCCAATATAGAAGAACGGGTAGAAGAAGTTGCTTCTGCAAAATATATCACGGTTATAGATTTAGCTAAGGGATATTGGCAAATACCCTTAAGCCCTAATGCTCAAAGATATGCCGCATTTGTAACCAGTTTCGGCACTTACAGGCCATTACGGTTAAGTTTTGGTTTAAAAAACGCTCCTTATTTTTTTTCCAAGATGATGCAAGAGGTATTAAATGGATGCGAAGAATTTGCAGTTCCCTACCTGGATGATGTGGCTATTTTTTCAAAAACCTGGGAATGTCATCTCAAGCATCTGGAAATTGTGCTGAAACGTATAAGTAGAGCGAAATTGACCATTAAACCTTCAAAATGTCGTTTTGCTCAAAAACATGTCCTTTATTTGGGCCATGTTGTAGGCCAAGGGTACCGGAAACCGTCGGAAATTAAGACCAAAGCTATAAGAGATTTCCCAACACCCAAGACTAAAACGGATATAAGAGCATTTCTGGGATTAGCGGGCTACTATAGCCGTTATATTCCGATGTACTCAGCAATCGCCGCTCCGTTGACGGATCTTTTAAAAGGAAAATCAGTAAAGGGTGATATTCTGTGGAATGCTGAGAGCGAAAGGGCTTTCACGGAATTAAAAGAGAAATTAACAAGTTACCCAGTTTTATATGCACCCGATTTTACTCTTCCCTTTATTCTACAAACCGACGCATCTGATTATGGTATGGGAGTTGTATTAACACAGCTCACTAGTAACGGAGAAGAACATCCCATTATATTTCTGAGCAAGAAATTCTCCGAGGTAGAGAAAAAGTACTGCACCACTGAAAAGGAATGCGCCAGCATAGTGTTTGGTATAAAGAAACTTCACTATTATCTAGACGGGCAAGACTTTATTGTGCAAACTGATCATAATCCTCTAACTTGGTTACGAACTAATGCCAGTAATAATCCTCGCTTAATGCGTTGGGCTCTGGCTCTTCAGCCATACAATTTCACAATTATTCATCGTTCGGGGAAACTCAATAAAAATGCTGATGCTCTAAGCCGAAAAACTTGATATTATATTGATTTTATATTTTTTACTGTCTTGTATGGTTCTTCTGTAAATCTATATAAGTAAAAGAATGCATATTGTGTAATATTTGTCTAAAAAGGGGTAAGCTCTGTTTTGTCTGAATGTAATTAGTCATTAGTATTTTTTGTACACTAAGTATGTTATATTATTTGTACACTGCCCTCAATATAATTTCATGTTTAATCCATGGTACTTACACCTGTTTGATGTAAAAATGTGTGTTTACTATAATTTATTTTATTAACAATATGGTGAACTCTAATGGTGGTAATTATGGTCCAGAAGACCCCCCCCCGGGGAGGGAAGGAAGCTGTGACAAACTGTAACAGCAAATGAATCATTAGGAAAATAACCAGCTGGATATTATTAGAGACTTCCTGTTTCGGACTAACTTAAAGAAACTCATTTTTAGAGCCAGGGTGTAAGCGATTCGGCCAGGAAGAATGTCCTGAAGGCTAATGGGTCTTTATCCCCTAATGCTTTTATGATGCCGACTTGTTCACGGCTGTTCGCTGCTCTTTTGTGAGAAGAGACGAAGCAGTGGAGCTGAATGGACATGTAGTCAGAGAACTCTGTGGGAAACTCGCTTTTTCCCTTCTGTAAGATATAGCAATGTAACGGTTTACGCTATTCATCCATTATTTAATCACGAATGAATTTGTTGTTGAGTTTTAAATAAATTTTAAAAAGACAATCCTGTCTTGCTATTTTTCCATAAAAGCTCGGAAACGTTACATTATATATATTTCATTTTTACTTTAGAGTAGTGTGAATTTCGGGTAAAAATGTACGCCATTCCTTATTGTGTTCACAATATTGTTCGTAAGTATTCCACTGTTATATTTTAAAATGAACTTAATTCTTGCTGTGCATAAATCATAGACTCTTCTCGGATGTCTATATTATTATTAACTGAAGAAGGATTATGTGTTAGGTAAATACTTATTATCTTCTACATTTTTAAAATATATAATTACAGTACATATCTATAATTTCAGAAAAAGTATAAATAACCTTTCTGTCAGAGAAATTGCGTTCTTGTTTTCTGAATGTGGCTCAAAATACTCTATCAGTTCATCGCAAATTAAAATAACTATAAATTTTGGCAATATGAAACATGCAATGAAGACATCTTCTGCCAGAACAAAAGCATCATCATATTTTCTATAAATTCGGCGCCGATTAAGAGATCTACAACCGTATTCTTGGTTTAAATACGAAACAATTAGCGGCGAAAACACATACAAAGGCATTGTTTACTTAGAGCGTCAACTGGCAAGCCAAACTGACGACGCGGCAACACTTTTCCCCGTACTTCCGACAACTTACAGAACTCACAGAATATGGGATGTCGGGCAGATTTATTTTTCACTAGCAGCGACATCTGGCGACCCAGAAACTGCTGTTGACTCTCGGATCATAGAATAGGCGTCCAGATCATAGTCTCTTTCCTTTAGAAAAACTTTGACTTCTCGAAATTAAAAAAAACGCATTAAAGCATTCCCACGTGATAGCCAGCAGACTTCCGAATGGAAAACCAAAACCGAATACTTACTTCTACAAAATTCTTCACGAAACGACTTAGAGGCGGTGTTTCAGATCGCGACCCCTAATTCAGTTGATGGTCTTCACCAGGGATCGGCAACTTTGCAGCTGAGATGACCCAAACCAATCTACCAATATGATTCAGGGTGCCGCACAGTAAGAAATGCTTGAAACTATTCGATTTCCGAGGCAATGCATGCAGAGTGAAGGCATAGGGGAAAAGAATACAGATTTAGTGTTTCATTATATATTAATTGTGCATAACTTAAAAGATATTTCTTAACAAAAAATATAACTATTCTTTCAACGTAAATAGAAAGTTTAAATTGTACATATATTATGTATCTTCTAAACACATTTATTAAAATAAAAAAATAAACAACCAAAAACATAAGTATTCCTTCAATATGGTTAAACATAAAATTAAAATTTTAATGTGAACTTTGTCCCTAAACCGCTCCAAATATCGCAAAGCGGGGATTTAACTTGCGACTTTCAGTTTGATACATGATTCTGAATATTCAGTTGTTAAATAGCATATTTGTGGACTCAAAATATTTTTTGTATGAGAAAAGATTGGTTGACACAAGACATGTGGGACCAAAAGCGGAAAGCAGAGCACATGCAATTTTTTTTTCAAACAACTAAATTTATCCGCGGCACTGACATCCAGCAGTTTAAAATAGCTGTCGATTTATCGTTAGAGTTATCTTCCAGATTTTTTCGTAATTCCATAAATTTTGCTTTCCATAATTCTGAAGATGTTTGTTCAAGCTCCATTTATCTACTTAAAATTACCAACTTCTATACACTCCAAAACTGAGAAACTGGATGGGATTATTAATGGGTCTATTAAATCCGGTTTGATTAGGAAGGCAAATATAGGCACAAAACTTCAAAGTCTTTACATCTTTTGGAAAATTGCTCCTTAAGTGCTTCAACGTAGATCTGAAGTTCTTCTTTGTCTAAAATCCATGTATTTCCCCGCACTTTATATTTTCGAAGTATTTACAGGTACTAGTATTAATATCACGGGAAAATATACTTAATTTTGTAGCAAAGCCTTTCCAGTATTCAAAACGTTCAAGCACTGCTGGGCTCATTTCCTTGCTGTCCTTGGTTCATTAGGATGCTTAGTTACATAACTCAGAAACATCAATTTGCATAACCATTCTTTATTATTCAATTCGAGGAAATGTTGATGCTTCTCATTATGAAAAACTTTAATATGTTTCTTGCATGAAACAAACTTATTCAAGACATAACCTCAATTAAGCCAGTGGACACGGCTGCATAATGAGAGATTACAATGTTCGATTTCCATTTCTTCTAAAAGAGATTTAAATTGCCTATCTACCAATGAAGAACAAGATGCTGTGAAAATAATTATTTTAACAAGTTTTCATTACAGAAATTAAGCGTTGTGAGGAAATTTTGACAACTAAACTTTCCTGGCGGCGCAGGGAGGAGAGACAGGGCGATTTATTTATCTTTACCTGATAACTTTGTAGAGTGCCAATGAGAATTGTTCCGCCACAGGGTCTTCATTAAAGTTGCAAAACCTTTTCATCTTTGGAGGTATACGTTTTTGATGCCAGGGCATATCAATGATAAAACAATATGTAAGTATGAAATTTCTTGCATCTTCAGTGCAAAAATACTGATTTATTTCCTAGTATAGCAGGGGCATCATCAGATACAAAAAGCTAGTAACTTGGATATCCAAGTCACACTTTGCAAAGAAGTCTCACATACTGGAAGACATTTTTTCCTTTCGCGGTTGTTTTTATGCTTTCATAGAGCAAGAAAGCTTCCATTATTGCAAAATCGTTAGACATACCTCACCAGTGCAATGAGTAGATTATAATTTGCAACATCAGTTGTCTCGTCCATTTGGAGAGAGATTTTTAAGCTACAACTTGATCCAAAATGTAAAAACTCAAATCATTAATTCGGCTTTGAATAATATATTTAATAAGGGCGCTAATTCACGCTTGTTTGAGGCTTTTTTTTTCTTTCTTTCAAGACCTGTTGTTGTATTTCAAATGCAAACGATTTCATCAACAATTCTACAATTGTAAGGAATTCTCCTACCATGTGGCTACTTCATACGCCACATGGTATGAGGTCATCAGAAATGGTATTAAACCTAATTCTGAAACGGTTGGTCGACAGTCAAATCAGACTCTTTTAGCTTTCAATAATTCAACATCATTGCCTGCAAAATCTGCACCACCACGCTGGTTGTTGGAATATTCCAGCAACTTGATATAATCATTATTCCATTTTCTACTCTTTGACATCATGAATATTAATAATAATTTAAGAAATATAACCTAAAAATATGGATCAAGTTGATTATGAGAAAAATAATAATAGGTAAGTAATTTATAGTAAGAATACCCGCTGTTCGAAAAGAGATAGAAGAAAAATGAGCAGGTCATGAACACAAAACCACTACAGAATGTACTCAGAGTTAACTGAGGGAATGGAATTTGCCTAATTAAAGATGCATTAATTCAATAAATTCCGTTTATTGCTGGGAAACATTTTTCTTAATAAGGTTAAAAATTAAAAAGAGAGAGATTTAGTAATCTACCGGGAGACCAGAAGATGTGATGAAAAACTAGAAAAATTGGTAGTTATGCTTTAGTATCCTTTTATTAATCCTCACCAGCACGCAAATTAGTTTATAGAATATTTAAGTACAGATTTCCCATAGTCCTCACCAAGATGCAATTAGTTCGCAGAGTACTTATGTCAAGGGTTTTGATTATTTTAATGTTAGAGCTTTTGGCAGGCCAACATTTTGCGTAGTCTCTGGCTACATTGTCTTTAATTTGAAACTTCCTTTTTGTTATTTTAAAATGGTGCAGTTAATTGGTAGAGTGTTTGTACACTCACGTTTGTGAAAATTGCAACACCAAGAAGGAATCGTCATAATTGAATGCAATTTAATACACAGTTGAGTGGTAGTGGTACAAATAAATGATTAAATGTTCAAAGCAAACAAACAAGAACAAGAGATCAGAATCAGTATTTTGTGTGGCCACCACGCGCCGCAATAAGTGCTGCTACACGACGTGGCATGGAGTCAAACAAAGTTTGAATGTCTGACTGAGGAAGAGCATTCCATATCGTTTGTACGCGTACCCAAAGTTCGTCTGCAGACGCAACAGGACGAGGATCACGAGCAAGACGCCGACCAATGACATCCCACACATGTTCAATTGGCGACATATCCGGGGAACACGCAGGCCAAGGAAGAAGCTGTACCTGCTGCGCTGCAAAGAAGGATTTAACAATCCGAGCAGTATGAGGGCGGGCATTGTCCTGTTGAAATACAGCGCCTGGCAAGCTTTGAAGGAAGGGAACAGCTTCGGGCTGTAGAACTTCACGGATATACCGGTTGCTGTTCAGATTGCCCACAATTCGTAGCAATTGAGATCGTCTATGATATGCTATGGCGCCCCAGACCATAACTCCGGGTGTTCGTCCACTGTGGCGTTCGATAATGCACTCCGGAAGGTGGCGTTCACCGGCATAGCGTCTGACACGAATGCGGCCATCATGGTACCACAAATTAAAGCGGGATTCGTCAGAAAACACGACATGCTGCCAATCAGCACGCCAGTCTCTATGCTGATTGGCCCATTGTAGCCGCAGGCGGCGATGGTCGTGCGTTAGGGGGATCCTGTATAAAGGAGTCCGTGCGCGCAGTCCACACTGCAGCAGACGTCTACGAATTGATGAAGCACACAATGAAACACCTGTAGCTATTGACCACAGTGCTGCCAATTGTCTAGAGGAAGCTGTACGGTCCGTCCGCGCCATGCGGACCAGGTGTCTATCATCGCGAGCTGACGTCACATTTCGGGGTCCACTCCCGGATTTCCGAGTTGTCCGACACTCGTCCGTCCACTGCTTCCAAACGCGCATCACTGTGCTGCTGTTACGCTGCACACGAGAGGCTACTGCACGATACGACAATCCAGCTTCACGAAGGCCGATGATTCTCCCTCGTTCAAACTCTGTAAGTTGTTCAAATCTCGCTCTCTTTCGTCGACGAGGCATAAGTACAGATTGAGTTAACGTTTACCACTAGCAGATAACCACCGATAACCATACACGCCTCGCTACAGCCGCCTATTTATTCGGATCCATCAGCCGTTCAGAGGGCGCTGCTCAGCATACGCATGCGCTACGGATTTGCAATTCTAATCATTTGCATATCATGCGCTACTTTGCATTTCCTGAAAATTTCAGCTCACTCGCGTAAGTCCTTCATGGTGTTGCAATTTTCACAAACGTGAGTGTATATTTGGAATGTGGTGGTGTTTATTTGTATGCATAAATTTTGCTTCTGTTCAGTTAAAGACTAAATAAAAAGCAACAACCCTTCTAAGGAATTTGTCATAATATTTTAAGTGAAGCAGTAACTCTTCTATCACTAACGTGCTCAGGACTGTGATTTAATTTCTACACAACTAGGACCCTATAAATTAAAGAATGAAGAATTCTGCTGTTTCTACATTATATACATACATATAATATATATATATTTATATATACTTTTATTTTTGTACTTCTATTTTTTTCCTCTTGTGTAGTTTTCATAAGCTATGCTGTATCTTTTGGCATAAACCTGTTTGACATTCGACCGAGTTCCAGATTTGAAGGGACCACCACAGAGTTTCCAATCTATTTTGATACAAGCGTTTTGCATACTTCGTAAGAAGCTTTACATCAATTTCTGGCAACCTTTCGAGTTGTATATATTTGTATTATTTGCAACTGAAGGTTTCAGACAAAAGCAAGTGTCCACTTGAGGTCGCTAGAGAACACAGCAATTAGAAGCGATGGAAGCTTGAAATGATTTCTGCAAGCATGTGGGATTCTGTGGCAGTCGAAAGTAAAAAAAACAAATTTCAAAAGTGAATGTTTAAATAGCAACACCTCTACAGTATATTGTGTGAAGTTTGTACTAATCAGGCAGTAGATCGTAATTCAAGCTTTCTTTGGGCTCTGACAATCAAGATGACTGAAAGCCAGAAAGCCTAAGGAGACCTTTGTAAGGGAATGAAAATAAAGAAGACATCAAACAATATGTAAATATTTTAAGCTACAAATATTTTACAAGCATTGTATACCATAGTTTGAGAAAAGCTTGGTTTCTTACCAAGCTTTACTAAGAAAAAGGTTGGGAATAGTGGGTTCCTTATTTCTGATGTGACTTTGTTGAAATGAAGATAAGATGATGAAGATGAAAAATTTCTGTCTCGAAAAATTCGATGACACCTGGATTCTAGAATTCGAACCAGATTTGAAATCTATATCAATCCAGTAAAGAAGTTCATCTTCCCCCTGATCCCAAAAGTTTTGACATAAACGAGCTTAAATGAAGTAAATGATGATCTGTATCTAGAGTTACCAAGGAATAATTACAAATATGGATCCTAGCGGAAAATAATGTACATTACTACGAATGAGTGCAAAAAATGCACGAAAGCAACCTGACCTTGCCTAGGGTTAGACATTTTTAATGATAATGAACACCAAAATGTAACAAGTTAGTGATAGATTTGTTTACAAAATATAAATGAGAAGTTTTATTTCATCTACTATAAAGTCTACATGAGGCCACTGGATCTCGAATACTTCTCTAACTTGAAAGAGCCACAGTCTGGACTGCATCTTTTCTGTAGAAGAAGTTCTTCACTGATTACCGAAGACATTTGAGAACCGGGAAACCCACTGGAGGGGGAGAGCAGTACACTACAAAAATAGAAAATCTTCAGAGATAGGAGACTATATAGAAGGACTGTAAGTAGAAATTGCCTAAAAGGAAAAAAAAATGTTAGAGTGTACTTATTTTTTATAAAAACCTTAGCATTTTTCTTTGTGTTGTCCCAAGGGCCATTACCTACTTTAAAAAGAACCCAACAATTATTGAGATCATAAAAAAGGAATTATTTGCCATTTTGTTTATTACTCTGATATTTACACTGCTGGCCGCCGTAAATGCAACACCCTGAAGGAAGCATGCAAATAACATGAAATTTACAACATGCATTAGCGGAGGTGAGATATGCAAATGATTAGAATATCAGCCCAGACGCACATCACACGCGTCTGTGGCGCCACTTCAAATCGCTATTTAAGGCTCAGAGTTTTCGACGATTTCAAGTTCGGCAATTGTGCTTTTCTTGTGGTTTTGTCAAAAAAACGATACAGCATGCCTGGTAGTAAACAGCAATCATCGTTTGATCAAGTATCCGAGTTCGACAGAAGAAGGATAGTGACCTACCGAGAATGTGGATTATCTTTCAGGGAAATCGGCAGTCGTGTTGGACGAAACCAAACTGTAATGCGGATATGTGACCGTTGGATGCAGGACGGTACGACGGACCGACGTGTTCCATCGCATCCACCTCAGTGCACCACTTCACGTGATGATAGGAACATTGTGCGCGTGACAGTGACGGATAGCTGACGGATCAGTCACATCACGAACCATAGCACAGCACATTGTAACGCATCATTCAGTGTCTGCGCATACCATTCGACGCCGTTTACAGCATAGTGGTCTGTCCGCAAGACGTCCATTGATTCGTCTACCCTTGACGCAGAACCGCAGACGTCTCCGCCGCCAATGGTGCTCTGGAAGAACATACCTGCCAACCTCTAAAGATAAAAATTCAGAAGATTTCTCCAAAAGTCAGAAGAACACGAATTAATATCATGCTTTGATATTAAAAAAATAACAATTTATACAAATAGAAAAAAAGAAAATTGTACTTACATTAGTAAATCTCAATGAAGTAGTAACTAAAAAATTTATTAGGAAACATAAAACAAGAACTTAAGTTACACAAAAAAATTATTTCAATGAATTTAGAGTGCATTTTTTGGCTTTAGCCAAAAATTCTTTGCAAAATTTCCTGTCATAACAATTAGTTTCCTCATAACATTTAGCAATTAAAACGTTTTCTAGAGTTTTTGGCGAAATTGAAGAACGAAACATAGTTTTGTTTTTCTTCACAACACTGAAGACTCTCTCGCACTCAGCATTACTGTGTGGAATTACGAGAATAGCACATAAAACTCTTGCTAGTCTATCATATTTTGGTGTTCCATCAGCTCTTTTTATTCTTTAGGTACCAACGAGGACATCAAGTCTATCTTCTCCAGAACTGGCAAAGTCTTCAAACTGCGCAGCAGAAAATTGGTTCTGCAGTTTATCTAAAGCATCATTATGACATTCATTTTCTTTAATTGTTAACAAAAATGGAAATTTATCAATAAAAAAACGAATCTTTTCAAAAGATGAATTTTCAATTCGTTTCAAATTTGCCACTTCAGCATTTAAAAGAACTTCATTTTGCAAAGGAAACTTCCTTACAATGTAATCACAGGCTGAGGAAAAGTACTTTCTAACACATTGAAAAAATTCTTTTTTTCTCATGATCTTTCAAAGAATTTACAAGTTCCCTGGTTTGATTTCCAATTATAAGATCATTGTCACACTGTTTTTCACAACGGACGGTTTTACAAACTTAGTATAAAGTTCTTTCAAAAGATCATTAAGAATTTGGATAAGCAGGGGAGATTTTGGTGAAGCTGATTGTAGATCACTTCAACTTCTTTAACAAAGTTGACCTTTGAGGAGTCTTCTAAGCATTTTCTTTTTAAAGGGTTTGATTCTGTGTGTTGGCTTTTCCCTTTTAAAGCATTTTGATTAGAAGCAAAGTTGGTTTTTGGAATCTTATATGCCGACAAATTTGATAGGGTCTGTGGTTTCGTTTTGGTCTCTTCGTGGAAATATTTTAGCAATGCATCCCACTATTCAATAAACCTTCCTAGCGCTCTGCCTAAGGATAACCATCTCGTGCATATATGTTTCAGAATTTTTCTCGTTTCACCAGATCACAGTTCTTGGAAATTCTTTAGGTTTTCTTTCCTTTTTACCCTTTTTTCCAGATAGAAAAACACATCAATCAGAAGCTAGTCAATATTTAATGGTACAGCAGCTGCAGCTCTTTCTGCTGCCAAATTAATTAAGTAGCATGGGCATCCAATAACAATTAATTCATTTTGTTCTTTTTTGAGGAAAGAGGCTACACCCTTTTTGTCACCCACCATGACATGAGCATTATCTGCGCCAAATGAAATGCAGTTTGATATTGGGATGTTAAGTTGTTTCAACTCATTAATTACCAAGGAGGCAATTTTCCCCGTAGCGTCTCCATTTAACAATGGAAGACGCAAAAGACGAGTTCTCATTTCATTAGAAACATCACAGAAATATGTGACAACGATGGGGTAAAACTTTCAATCGCTGTCGTTGCTGCCATCGATTGACAAAGAAAATGCTGAATTCTGGAGTGCAGCTATCGTTTTACTTTGTGCATCGCAAGCAATTTCATTCACAATAGAAGATGTTTTCGTGCGAGCACAAGCATATTTCTGAGCAATCTTGGAGTCGGGAAACATGCGTCTGAAAAGTTGACCGGCGTGATCGGCAGCGCTTAGCGGCACGTTGTGTTCGATGAGGAATGCAGTAAACAAACACTCTGCCAAAATGACATTCGGCATCCGAATTTGAAAAAATAATCATCCACTGTCTTTGACGTTGTCGAAGCCGAAGCATTAACTTTATGCTTTTTAGACTTAACATGCTTCACAATGTCGCTTCTTCCACCGTGACTTATTAAGAAGTCACACACACACACGTTGCAAAATGCATAGTTATTTCCTTTGAAGGATTCTTTAATTGTTGGAAATTCGGCTTTGTAGGCAGCGGAAAATATTGAGAATACGGTTTTTTTAACTCATTTCGTAACAATGACGTATTAAGAAAATTCGTAGCACGTGCAAACAAAAAAAAAACAGAATGCGACAATCCACTCTCGCTGAGTAATTCCCTTGCTGCTGAAGCGAACGCGAAAAAAATAATCTGGCGCCCACAAAGAAAAGAGTGGGAGAAACAAGTTCAGCGCATTGGATTGGCTGGTTAAGCGGCGAGTTGGGAGAAACCGCAGGTTACTGGATTCGAAGTAGTCGGTAGTTGGCGGTAAAACATGATGCAATTGGCAAAAATCGCTGAATTTTCGAAAAATTCTAAAATTTCGACAAAAATCACTAAAAACACTTGAAAAAGGAAAAAAATCGTAAAAAATGGATTACGATCGTAAAATCGTCGGAATACGATCGTAATACGTCTGAATACGATCGTAAAATCGTAAAGACAAACGCATTTTCGTAAAAATTACGAAAAATTCGTAAAAGTTGGCAGGTATGGAAGAAGGATTTACTGACGAGTCACGCTTCTGTCTGCAACACCACGATGGTCGTATTCGAGTCTGGACACACCGTGGAGAGAGGATGCTGAACAGCTGCGTTATGACCGCCACACTGCTCCTGCACCGGGTATTATGGTATGGGGCAGTATTGGATATCACTCTCGCACTCTTCTAGTACGCATTGCCAGTACTTTAAACAGCCAGAGCTACATCTCCGAGGTGTTGGAGCCAGTTGTCTTTCCTTACCTTCAGGGCTTGCCCACAGGTATTTTTCAAGAGGATAATGCATGACCACACGTGGCACGCATTATCCAAAGGTTCTTTGTCAATCGCCAGACTGATTTGCTTCCCTGGCCGGCTCGCTCTCCGGATCTTTCGCCGATAGAAAACACGTAGTCCATGGTTGCTGAACAATTGTTCCAGATTACATCCCAAGCTGCCACACCAGTTCAACTTTGGCAATGTGTGGAAGCTGCTTGGTCTGCTGTACCCCAAGAACACATCCAAAGTCTCTTTGAATCAATGCCGAGGCATGTGGTAGCGATCTCCAACAATGGTGGCTACTCTGGCTACTGAGTATGGAAGAAACCACACTTCACAGAAGTCTATAAATTTAATCATTTGATACTCGGTCAACATGTTATCTACTAAATAAATTTTGTTGTGATATCTCTTGTCTTTCTTGGTGTTACAATTTGGGCGGCCAGCAGTGTAGTTCATGGTGGGTAGTTTGAAACTGCTTAAATTACTTTGCACATAATATAATTTATGAAATTAAACTACTAAATGATAAAGAAGCATGCCACTGCATGATTTCTGTTTCAAAATGCAAATGTATTTCAAAAATAAAAATAACATCTACTGCAGTTAAGTTGCATTTACAGAATCAATATGCCTAATGGCCTTCTGTGGCATTAGGCCACAGTTAAGGGATCAGACAGCCACTCCTGTATTATATATTAGATACCATATTGATGATTAAATAATCAAACTCTATGAAATATGCCACACTTCACATTCTGAACAGAATTAATTAAAAAAAAGTACTGACTTTAGGTTTTATAACCCAGCAGGCATAATAAAATATTAAAAGTTATAAAGTTAGTTTCTACTTTTTAGCTTTATAAAAAAATCAGCATAATTTTAAGTGTTTATCTCTATAATGTAAGCATTATTTAATAAATAACTTTATTAAATGATCAAAAACAAATCACTGCACGGATGTTAAATTTGCAGTTTATTTAAAATGTATAGTATTACTACTAATTAAGCTGGCATGATTACATTTATATATATTAAAATTCATCTCGATAGTATGAATAACTAACATAATTTTTATTTCTAATTTAACAATGTAAAAATCTATTACACATATGTATATATATTCATGAAAGAACATATACAACAAAAATAACAATGTATCACAAATTAACAGCAACATATCCTGTTAAGGATTATTGTATTTCAAAGCATATACACACTGTATTTATACACAAGACAAATACAAAACTTGTACTCTTAGCAAAAATTAAAAATAAAAAAATACATGAAAATAATTTCATCAATCATTATGAACAAATGTTGTTATAAAAACCACAGAAGGCAACATATTAAAAAAGGTAAAAAATTAAAGAATAATGGCATTACATATATTAAATAATACACAAAACTGAAAGACAACTGCACTGTAAAGGACATTTAATTTATTAAGGGATATGCTTCGAATTTCAACAAGAAATAATATTATTTATTTAAATGATGCATTAACCTTTTGAAATTTCAGCTTTTTAAAATTACCTGTTTTAATTCTTATTATGAAAAAGATAAATTGAAATCATCCCTCTCTCCATGTATAGCTATTTAAGATCAATACCTGAAATTTAATAAACTATATATAAAATATTCTGCTATAATGGTTGTAATTAATAATTATTGCCAAAAATGTTCAGATCCCCTTGCTTTGCAACTACATGTAGCAATTCCCCAGCTTAGTATAATACTACTGGCAATATTCTTTTTGTTTAATGTTGAAAGTTATGAACAAATATAATAATAATTATTACTTTGGTTAGCTCTCTGTGACTGTTCACTGATTCGTTTTTATTTACTTACTTACAAATGTTTACATATTGCCAGATTTTTCTTTTTTAATACACAAAGGCTTTTGGCCTATTATTTATTACAATAACTTTTACATTTATATAAATAAAGTTAGATTTTCAATAATTGATATAGTAATTGTATTTGAAAATTAAACTGCAAAACATTTATAAAACCATTTAGTTCATTAGAATGCATATTGCTAATAACAGTAAAACAATAAATAATATCTTTTATATTTAACTTCATATTTTTAAGTAAAAAGTTTGTCAGTAATCTCAGATTATTTTAAATGATTCAACTTGCGATTAAATCTTCACAGTAATCCTGCAAAAACTTTTTCCATCCTTCCCTACAGTATTCAAATTATGAATCCTAACCCTTTGTAAATTTTCCTTTTTAAATTGACAATAAATAACTTTTAAGTCCCATCAAAATAAAAGCAAAGTAAACAAAATATAAATAACACATGGATTGCACAGGTTTCCCTTTGAGTGACATACATTTAGATTTTTTTCTTCATATATATGGAAGCATTGTTAGCACTGGACACATATATCAGGTCTTAAGTATACTGAACAGTTATGTAGAAAAGCATGCATGGATTCATAATGGTTTTAAGGCTAAAAGAACATCATCAGTACCCTTAATACAACTTTAGAGGGTGATTCTTTTAAAACTGACCTGTTTCGTTAGATTATAGTTTGGTTAAAAAATATTTGATTTTAATGCAGTTTGTGGCAAAAGATTCAGTAAGGATGAAAATTTAGTGGTCCATTCCGATTTTTGATGTGCAATGCCAAAGAAATATGAAATAATGAAAACCACGATATTCCAAGAAAGTCTGTGCCCTGACAGGGCGAAGTGGGTGGATTATTGTGAGTGGTTTTTAAAGTTCATCAACTGTAACCCCAACATTCTGGAGCTGACATGATTCACAGATGAAGCTTGGTTTAACTTGTCTGGATATGTCAAATCCAAGAATACGTACATCTAGTCGACTGAAAACCCACATGCGATAATGAAGATGCCACTCCATTCAAAGTTGGAGTCTGGCGTGCCGTCCGCCACTCACATTGTGGGACCATTATTTTTCGAGGGAGCAACAACCAGCATGCACATTTTTAATGAATTTGTAGAGCAGCTTGAGGAATTGACTGAGGGGTATTACCAACTTGATGTTGCCACATGCCACTTATCAAAACAGATTATGTATTTGATTAGAAGCTTTTTTGAGGACCACATTATTTCCAAAGGTTTGTGGCCTATGCAGTCACCAGATCTATCATTCCCAAATTTCTTCTTATGGGGTTTTCCGAAGGGTTGTGTCTATTGCGATTAACCATGGACACTGGATGAATTAAAGGCCAACATTTCTAGGGAAATTACAAACATCACTGCTGACACATTGCAGAGTGATTCAGCCAACACTGAGTGGTGATTTCGGCTATGCCTATGCCAGGTGGGTGGTCTTTTTCAACACTTATTGTAGGTTAAGTTATGATGAACCTTTATAACCTTTACAAACCTTCACTTGTCACATTTGGTATGCCACATGGCAATCAGAGTTTTTAATGTTTTTATAGGCACACGCCATCCCTCCTTGTATAGCATTTTGCGGTTTTCATTACTTCTTATTTCTTCTTCTTCTTTTTTTTTTCGGCGTTGCACATCAAAAAACAGGATGGACCACTAAATATTCCTTCCTTCCTGAATCTTTTGCCACAGACCACATTAAAATGGGATACTTTTTAACAAAACTACAGGTCAGTTCTAAAAGAATCACCCTGTATATTATACTGAAAAAGATAGCTTAAAGAAATTCATTTAAAAGAATAATTCATTTTAAAAATTCATTTAAAAGTAGCCTTTTCTTTCTCTTAAGATCTTTTATTAAGAGGAAAAAAAATCATTACCTAAACTAATTTCCAACTTGATTTTCTGATAAACTAAAATTCATATCAATTTTAAAATGAATTCCTGTTCAAGGTTAGTCTAGAAATTTTTGCCATTTTCTTAAACATTTGTTTTGCTCTCTTAAAGTTATTAATTTAAAAAAAATTACCAATAGATACAAAAACAAACAGACTATACATGATTAGAGTTTTTCTTTACAAAACACAATAGCATTTAAAAACTCTTCACGAAGTATAAGAAAATTTTTTAGTTATTTCTTAAAATTATTTCAGCTGTTTACATGGTGAAAAATATTTTGAAGCAACTGCAATTCATCTAATGAAATTAAGAATCTAAAAGTTTATAAAAGAATTTATTTAACATTATTTTAATATTCTAGTCCGACAGAATACTTTTAAGTACATACACATAACATTAGATCCATTGCTTTTAAAAATATTGGGTACTGAAAATCAACAGAATAAATCATTGATAAATAAGCCATAAATGAGAAAAGTATTTTCTCTTAAAAGCTCTAAAGATACTTGGAAATACTCAGGAAGAAAATCTAACTTTGTTCTCCCCCCTCTTTTCTACACTTTATTAAAATTCAGAGCATATCGAAGTACAGAAAATAATTTCACATGAAAAATATAATAAAAGTTTGGATTAATTTATAGACTTAACTGCTATGTTAGTTTAAAAAACCAAAGCCTAATAATTATGGACATTTTATAACAAATATTACCTATTTTAATGGAATGAAATTATCAGATTTCATGAACACAATAAAAGTAATATAATATAATATACATCATTTAATATACATTCTTCATTTCATGCATTGCTGTAAATTATCTTCAATGACAAATATATTTTTAAATATATTAAAAAAATATTGCAATTATTGTGCATATATATACACTGCAAAATATTTCAAATATGCTATTTGAATGCTTGCTTAACAATAATAATTTATAATAAATATATAAATATTACAATAATTTCACATTCAAAATGATGACATTTTTGTTATTTTTACAGCAAATTAAAAGAAAATTCAATATTATATTTTTACTTTTTTCAAGTTCTTGAAAGTTTGTAATTGAAGTCAAGATAAGTCAGATAAAAAAAAAAGTAGCATGAATACGTTAACTTTCATTTAGAGAAAACCCAAATTGCATAAAATGTGCTGCCACTGCGAAAAACAACCAACAGAGTTATGTGAAATTTTAGTTACTTTTGAAACTAAAATTTCACATAATTTAGTCCTAAGATTTTGTAAAAATATATGCTACGAAGCATAATTTCCTGCATCATATGAAATATAATTATAATAATTATAAACAGATATCAACAGGTTTAAAGTTACACTTATGTGTAAATTTCTGTTTTGGGCATATTTAAATGGTGATACATATTAGTCAAAATACATAAAGTTGAATAAAAGATGGACAAAAATTTAAGTAACTAGCTTATACACCTTTTTAATTTTACTAAGCTTTGCTATGAAATATTAACCAGTTTCAGATTCTAAGCTTTGATTTTCAGTATCTGTATGATTCTCTTCAGTGGATTTTGTCCCTTCCATCTCAGCATTATCTGAGCTTTGATTTCCCAAAGTTGTATGATTTTCTTCTAAGGATTTTGTACTTTCTATCTCAGCATTACTGTATGAACTTTCAGTAAAGCCAGAATCAGATTTACTGACATCATTTTCAATTTTACCACCACTGCCATCATCTCCAGGATTATTATGCTGCTCAATTAAAATGTCTTCAGGATCTGGAGCTCGTGGCAGAAATTCTTCTCCTGGGCATATTTTATTAAAAATTTCATGGGCCTATAAATAAATAAACGACAATGCAAAATTTATTAAACAGGAAAGATGAACCAAATGTAAATACATATATACACACCTCAATCCTGATTAATTACTGATATTAAGCTTGCATGAAAAAATTTCTTCTGAACTATAGGTTTTTACAGTTCGATAAAAAAATGCACAATCAACAAAAGCGTATGCAATAATATACTAAAAATAGCTAGCAGCTAATTAGTTTAGATAACATCCCTTAATTTAATATTCCCCCCAATTAAAAAATATTCTAATCATCTTGTGCTTGCAAAGTCATATTCAACTGATATTTAAGTGTTATGAATTCTTACTTGTCACTAGGTTTAAGATAAGGATTCCAACTTACTTACCATTAGAATATTAAAAATCAACAAGTAAATGAAATTTGATGCACTAAAGGAAATATGATACTATTACAATAGTTTTTAAGGACATTTTAAAATAAAATTTAATTACAACTTGATAATAACAGTTAAGGACTAACTCATTTTATTCATTATATTTTATTAAATTCATCAATCTCATTATATTTTATTAAATTCATCAATCTAATTCCTATAAAGACATGCATCTGCTTAGATCTAATACTATTATATAGCTTTTGATCATAATCTAATAATGTCTCACATACCTGTCACATTTCTAAATCATACTATCATAATAATGAAATACATAAACAGTCCTATTTATAGCATGCTAAATGCTGTAAGCAGAATTATATGTAGATTCTGTGAATATTTATGGCACATATTATAGAATAAATATAATTTATTATTCTGATCAATTAAAAAAAATACTATACACATATGATCATGAAATGGGGATGAATTAAAAGAATTAAATGGTGAGTATTTGCAGGAAAAAAAAGGAAAAAGAAAAAAAAATATGAGAAATCAGAATACTATGGGCAAAATATTTCAAAAAGAAAACAATCACTTTTTACAGCACATTGTGAGATGAATAAAGTTGCTTTCCACTACTTACGATGATATCAATCAGCTTAATGGGAAATTAAAAATCTGTGGAAGTTAAAGGATAGTAAGACATTGTTCTAGAGAAAAGGTTCTCAAATGGGAGATATCAGGTCAAATGGAGGAATGTTTTCAATTTCAGGCAAATAAACTCAAAGTGCAACAAAAAGCTAAGAGTAAAGACAGCTAAAGCACAGATGAAATCATATGAATTAAAAGGGCCGAGCACAGTCAAATCAATAGAAATACCTCCTTAATTTACATTTATTAAATATAATAATAATTATAACATATACATAATATATACTATTTAACTGCATTACTTAAACTGTACAGTAAATTAAAAATATTTTCAAATTAA
This sequence comes from Stegodyphus mimosarum, assembly GCA_000611955.2. Lineage (NCBI taxonomy): Eukaryota > Metazoa > Arthropoda > Arachnida > Araneae > Eresidae > Stegodyphus > Stegodyphus mimosarum. The sequence goes on from KK116782.1 coordinate 108,293, forward strand.
TCCAATCCAAAAAATAAAATCAATAAACACATAATAACTGAGATATTGAATTCTACTTTTGGAGTGTACTATCTCCCTAGTTCAGATCAATGTGGGTAAAAGTTATCTTGTAATATAGACGTTTTGCTTACTGAACCTTTATAAAAACATTTACAAAAGTCCAGAATTTATTTACTTATTATTATTATTTTTTTTAATTTCAAGAACTGGTTCATAAGCATACCAAGGTCTGCTCACTTAGAGAACTAATAATATTCAAATCAAACCACTTAAAAATATCCTTTCCGAACATATGTAACTTCCACTATAATGGTTCGTTAAGCTTTCTTACTAGGAATGTTAGGAGATATCTGATTATCTTCATACCTAATAACACCTAAAAATATACTCAATAAATACTTGCACAATGTGTTTTGTTGTTTCCTTGGCTTCAGTTGTAGAATAGTTTTGGAAATTCAAACATTTTTGACACAAGCTTAGAAACACAGCTGAAACTTTACTTGACTTGCCCCTCTTTCTTTCTTTAGATTTACATCTGGTTACACTTGTTGCTCAAGTTTATCAGTTATTTTACTCTTTTGCTTTTCCCATAAAGGTAAATCTGTACTTTTATATGTCTGAATCTATTTTCGCTTCCTGTTATAGTTTTATTTGCTGTGTTTACAACTTCAATAGCTGGAAATGTAACAGCCAAATAAGGACCTTTCATTTAAAGCTTCTGCATTTTTGATTCCTTGTAATTAAGTTAAAATAAGTCACAGGTTTTAGATTTAAATGACTATCTGCTGCATTAATAGTTTTACTTTAAAATATTTTTAATTAAGTTCCCGACTCTTGCAAACTAAAATGTTACACTATTGCAAGTTTTTGATCCACTAATTATGGAGACACAGAATGCAAGCAAAAAGTTTTTGCACTTACTATAAAATCAAAATCTTTGCTCAATAAATAAATAAAAATTAAATTTCCCGGAAAAAAGCTTAATAATTATTCTACAACAATGACAGACTCCATAAATAAAATGAAGTTTTACTGTCATTTCTGTAGGAAAAGAAGAGAGGCAAGTTTTGTTACATAAAAAGGAAAATGAAACACTGTTACTGACATTCATGCCATAACTGGGGGGGAAACCTGAGTATGAAAATGCATCATAACACAGCTATATATTTTTAAAAAATGGACGGGGATTTTTTTACTAAGAAATGTAAATCTTTATACTTATTATTGATTTTCTAAAACTACCACTTAGCATTTATGGCAAAAATATGGCTTGTCTTACTTCTTTCACAGAATGCTCATAGTCTAGCTCCACATCAGGTGAAGATGTCAAGAAGATACTTTCAGGAACACAACAATTCAAGTCAATAGTGGACGTATCTTTTTGGTTGTAATAAAGACACCATAGAATATTTGGTTTGTGATTTGTACTTTCATTTGATACTTCACTGCCTATGAAAAAAAATTTAATTCAGGAAACATTTAATATCATTAACAAGAAATTCATGAAAACAACTTGATACAGAGCTTATTTTTTAATAATAATATAAAATAAATTTTCCTTTGCTAGAGATAACATTAAACATAGTACATTGCTCCATAATTTTATTACTGTTGCAGCCAAGAATTACAGATCATAATTTTAAAATATCATACAAAGAGTGGTTTAAAAAACTTTCTTTACAATATTACATTCAACTTCCTAACTGCAATCAAAACACTTAGCAATTTTATAAACAATGATATCTAAAACCTAACACTACTCAAAGCTCTTGAATATGAACTTCTATTGAAATTTGCTCTAATCAATAAAAAACCTGTTGTATCATGGTTTGATTTGAATATTTGAACCACAGATTTGAATATATTGTGGATAAAACTATTGCCTGATATTTTAATGCATTTTAAGACCTCTGAAATTTTAGTATCACTATTTTAAAAATCACAGAGTATAGGTTGGCTTCAAACTTCTTTTATGCTACAGATTTTGGAAATTACAAGTCTAAAATGTGAATGTCATTAATTTTGATTTAGTCACTGACTAAAGGTCAGGTGACCTGAGCAGATGCAAATCCAGAATATTTACAATTTCTAGGGTTGAATTTTAATTCACTATTCTGCATTCCATTGCTTTCATTAACCTTGTCACTGACTTAAAGCTTAGACTTAAAATTTTGTACTTTTAACTGCATCCCATCCCTTTCATTACCATATCTACCAACTGAAGATCTTTAGACTTACAATTCTGCATTCTTTTAATTAAATTTCCCATTTTCATTGATCAGTTGACAGTTGAAGATTTATTGTGCATGAATTTACAGTTTTATATTTTTTATTATATTTCCTCTCTCTCAAATATGATACATTCTTAACTAGTAAAGTTCAATGGATTTTGATCCTGAGTGCAAAATGAGTAGTCTCTAAATTTAATCATTGTGGCTTATGACCACTTATTATTAGTATATCATTACTGATTCATGTGTATAGAAGCAGCTTTATATGGTAGTGATGGAATATAAAAGATAAAATACCTCTGTCAAAGAAAAATTAAAAATTTAAAAAAATGTTACAAAAATTATGGAGTTCCCAAGGGCTTAAATTAATTCTCCTTAAGGAGACAAATCTTTATATAAGTGGCTTGTGCAGAAAAGAAACAAATCTACATTTATGAATGGTGTTATTTTGAAAGCAAAAATGATTCATTAACACTCAAGGATTTTGACAGATGCATTTCCAAATGAAAAATTCAACATGAAATATGACAAATGAATCCTGAAGAAGCAGCAGTATCAATGATGAAGAAACTGTGGATTTCCCAAACATCTAAGGCAGTGTATGGAAGAAGATGATTACTAGGACAAACAAATATGTAACTGTAACAACAGTCTTTTATGACAGATTGTACCCAGATAAGATGTTAGATGTAGAAAAGGAAGCAAACAAGACTAGAAGGAAAATGTATAAAGGTAGAATTATGTTTCTTCATATCTATATAAAAATGGAAATCATAAATTAAAGCCATTTTGTATTACTAAAATGCTGGAAGGCATTTGTCCCACATTTAATAACTGGTTTGAGAAGAAATTTGTGCCACCAGATAGCAAGAATTTTTAAGCTAAATGAAGAGGCATTACTCCTACAGAACAGTCTAGCACATCCATTGTTTAAAGTAGTGCAATAAAGAGAGGGGAAAATTACTTCAATGTTCCTACATAAGAACATGATTGCATTGATTCAGCTTCTTTAAGCATTTAAAATTCATTATCAAGAAATTCTAATTATTATTATAAATTTTATGCTCTTTGTCTAGTTTTATTTCAGAATATGTTCATACTTTTTTACTGAGAAAATCCTGAGTATGGAAGAAAAGCCTTTATTTATCACAATACTTTTAAATATGAAGAAAATAAATTAACTTAACGTGCATACTGTTATATGGATAAACTTAGCAATGTGCCATTTAATGATGTAAAAACAAAATTAAATACAAATATTAACTGATTAAACATTGCTTGAATCTTCATAAAAAATTCCACAGATTAAGAGAAATCAGATCAAATAAAATTTAATAAGAAAAATTATGCCAAAAATCACTGGGGGGGATAAAAATTGCACAATTTGAGTTTCATTAATTGAATAAATTTCATTTACTATTGGGAAGCATTTTCCTTGGTAAAAATCAAAAGCTAGGAGAGTTGGTGTTCTACTAGAAGACCAAGGAATTTTATGAAAAAGTGGGACATTTGACACTATAAAATACGTACGACTTCAACAGATAATTATTTTAATAGGAAGTAAGTGTTTTTGACATGATTAAATTAAATTTACGGTTTTAAGTGCCTTTCCTCCTCCTCCTTTGCAGATAACATTTGTTTTCAATATTGTAAAACTTAACAGTATTTCAGAAAACAATGTATATGATAATTTTTTTTTCTTTCCTGGATGGGGATGCAAAACATTATGCAATATTTGCTTTTGTAATTAATACATAATTTTATGAATAAGCAGTATTAATGAACTAATACACAGCCTTTAATATTTTTCTTTAACAGATTCTAAGAATAAGAATAGGATAAATCCATTTTGTAAATCAGTAATCAACATGATTGATATTTTTTCTTCTGCTCTTTCTTCATAGAACATCAGAAAAATTTGGAATTACGAATGGCTGCCTTAGAGAAAGTGTTATTACATTTAACATTCCTTTGGAAGATGCTGGCAAACCTAAATATTATTCATTCTTAAAATAATACTGAATATTAATTATTCTCAGAGCAGCCTATAATAATAATTACCAGAAGCTTCTGATCTGAATAATAACTCAACGGCATACTTCAAATCCTGTTCAGCAGTAGTATTCGAAGAGCGACACACCATATAAACAATATCTGAAATTTAAAATACACACATTTAATTTCACTTCAGACTTCTCAAAATAAATATGGAATAAAACACTTACTGATACATACTTTTTAGTTATCATACCTTCATTACTAATAGCCAACTGATTAAGTATAGCATTAGCATTTTCAAGTTAGAAATGAAATTATAATGGAACTGATAAAAGTGATGAAATTATAATGCAACTGATAAAAATGATGAACTTATAATGGACCTTATCTACCAAGCAGATCAACAAAATCAAATATATTATTTTTATCACTAGTATTTATGAATTGAGAATGAAATAATAACACACTTGAATGACATGATGAATGACTTAACATTCATGAAGATGATGAACAATTTACTCACTTTTTTTAAGAAATTCATGCACATGTTTAATATCTAAATGTAATTTCATTTAAACTACTTCCCTTGTACACATTTCTCAAGTAGTTTTATAACATTCTTATTCTGATGTTTTTATTATAAAAGAAAATTTCCAAGCATATTTTGATAATCTTTTACATTTTTCTTTCTTATTCTGAAGAGATGGAAACTCACTAACTTGTGATGCAATAAATGTTATGATTGTAAAATTTCTAAGACTCAAGCGGCTTTTTTCTTACTTATCAATGATATGCAAAAAAATATATAAGAACTGGGGTACTAGTTTGTTCCAGGAATTATTCATACACACTGTTATTTTCTTTTTTCATTCTATCCACCACTCTAATGCATAAGATTTAATGTATTTTGAAAGTTGAAATTTTAATATGCACATACAGTTATACTCTTATTACAATTTCTTTTAATTATTATGTTTAATACAGTCATTACTAAATAAGAATTAATCTAGGTATTATACTCACAGAGATCTTCTGGACATACATAAGGCTTTGAACTGAATTCGAGAACTGTAATAGGATTTGTAATTCCAGGTCCAGGAGGTAACTTTAGCAAGACATTCTACACATTTAAAAAAAAAAAAAATTCTCAATCAGTTTTTCCATATGAATATTCAGTGGGATTTAAGGGTTGAAATAAACATTCAGAATTTAACAAATGACTACACAGCATACCATAATACTTGAATAATTCTTTTGAACTGATACCACATGAAATCAAAGATTTTGATTTATTGATTTCACCATGAATTTCAAACTACCCTTCTGCACATATATTTTGGTATCTTTTTGAAGAAGTAGGAAATTACAAGATCATTATTTATGGAAATTTGATATTTCATATCTCACCTTTAGTTTTTTTTATCACAATATTAGTTTTTGTATAAAAAAATTATATTAGAATTTCTGAGACAACGTAGTAAAATGCTATTTGAACAACAACAAGCAAATATGTTATACCAAATTATTAACAATTAGAACAATATAACTTTAATTACTTGAAATCTGAGAAATCAAAAATTTTTAATGAGCTGTAACCATTATCTATAAGCACAAACACCGGCTAGCTCTAAAATTATTTATTAACAAAGCACAAGAACAGGTATAAAGAAAATATACATTAAAGCAGAACATACACCCAAACAGAACACCTAACATTTAATGTTTGAGTCATGCAGACATAATATTGGACAACTTATCTTCATTGCAGATGGATGTCCACTGATTGTTAATTGCTCTCTTTGCCACTAGATGGCATTCGATAAAATAGTTTGGTTACATCCAAATAGTTCTCTTAAAGAACTGAATTAATTGTCATAACCTAGAAATGTCAAATTCATTCAAAAGCTGAGACACAATGTCAAAATATTGAAATCAATGTTAACTCTGCTCTATAACACAATTTTTTACTAATTATTTTTCCCTAGCTCAGTTTGATTCAGTGAAGTTTGTATCACTATTGACAGTTACATATCTTTTTGTAATTAAATATTACAACTTTTGTTTCTGTAAGTTTCCATAAGCTGAGAAATTTAAATAAACAATAACAAAATATTAATTTAAATTAAGCCAATTATTATGAAATACTTTAAAAACATTAAGAAATATAATAGAAAGATTTTTTATACTTCATTCTTTTCTGAAGGATAGAGAGATGCATCAGTGATAAATACCCCTCGAGATAGACTGTAAAATACAAGATGTTATAAATATACACAAAAAGAAGTCATAAAAAAATTACCTACATGTGTACAATTATGCAACAATAAAAAGATCAGAGATGAAATTTAAATTATTTAATGTAGTGAATCTTCTTAATAGTGATCAAATTTGAAAACTTGGTGGTGGGAAATTAAATATGGAAAATGATGATAAATAAATAAATAAACAAGTAAAAAGGACTTCAAAGATACCATGATATCTGCAAAGTTAAAACCACTGATAGGTATAAATATATCCTGTATGATACATTGCAAACAGCAGAAATACACCAAAATTCAAAATTGTATACTAACTATCATTGTGAAAAAAACATAGAAATAAATTTCAACCAAAAAACAATGCAAATTGATTACATTACTATGTCATCATTGAAGAGGACAACACAGCAATTTAATCTTACATTTTGGTAAGCAACAATACACAATGAAATAAAAATTATGCATAAATAATTTACTCAGACAGCCTAAACATAATTGTAAGCTGCCCAATATAAAACTTTTAAGTCCAACAGAACAAAATAAAAATGAATTTGGAGTCTCTTAACTTAAAGACAAATGTGCTTAGATGATGAAAATGTATTAAAATATATACACAGGGGAATTACAAAATATTTGGAAAAAATGTAAAGGCAGGTAGAAGGGATTAAAACAAGCATATTTTGTAATGGAACATATATGCAGAAATGATGCACTGATGACAGAGTTTTATTTAATTGAAGAGTTTTAGTCAATAACAAGGTGCTATTCAACAGTAAATAAAAACATTCTGCTGGCATAAATCATTTTATCCCGTGAAGATTTCAAATGGTATGCAATGCTACATAAATGCAGAACCTACCAATATGCATTTTATTTACTCCACTGCAGATGGAAATGAAGCAGCTGCTAAAAGATAGTATTTGGGAATTAATCCTTGAATATCCATTGAATAATTGCTCTGTTTTAGCCACAGCCCCATTGATAAAATGCATGCCACATTTGTGTAATGATGTGTACTGATCCAAATATACACGAGAAATGATAATTTATGCCAGCAGAATGCTTTTACCCACTACTCAGCATCACCATATACCAGCTCAATGTGCTATTTCCATGCCTATACTCTGTTATAAAATCTGCTCTACACTTTTGCCAGATACTTTTGAAGCACCCTGTATATACACTAGTGTGCAAAAATTAAGGACGAAGTTGAAAAATTAGCATATCATCTGAACGAAGAGGCAGAGCGGACAGAAAGACCAATCAGGAGATTAA
>KK116783.1:0-18479 GCA_000611955.2 Stegodyphus mimosarum
AGTAATGGACTTTTCATCATGGGACACATCAATGGAGTTCTTTGTAACATGACGATCGACACGGGAGCCAATGTTACCCTCATTCTAAAAAATTTGGCTCAACAACTCGAAGGTAAACTTATCTGGACGCCGCCCTGCGTCACCCTCCAGACTGTGTCCGGCGAGAAGATCAATATAGAAGGGAAATGAAACGTTAACATCACCTTTGGAAGTGCCGCTTACCATCACATGGCCTATGTAGCAGAAAATACAGACCCTTGCATACTCGGATTGGACTTTTTAAGGAAATACAATTTTTTCTTGGACTTTAAAAATAACGAACTGCATTCTGCCTCTAAGGACATTAATTTATTCGGGATTAATGATGAAGGAGTGAAAGCTATCCACAAAATCATAGCTCAAGACGATATCACAATACCGGCAAGAACAGAAATTTTACTTCCTGGATCCATAGCCGAAAATAAAAATTTCCGCTACGGCGTCATGGAATATCTCAAGAATTGTAATAGCCCTAAAGGAATATTAATAGCCTCAGCACTCGTCGACCTATCGGGGACCGTTATCCCGGTGAGAGTTGCCAATGCAACTGATAAGGCAAGAGTTATTAAGAAAGGCGAAGTGGTTGCAGAATGTACTCCAGTAACCAGCGTTGAAAGAAAGAGTAACATCTCAAAAACCGTGTCTTCAGACAACATTATATCGGAGTTATTGCAGAATGCGCAATTAAACGACGAGGAAAAGAATGCTGCGAGTGTGTCATTAAAGATCTTCAAGATGTTTTCTCCCGCTCGTCTTCTGACGTGGGTCGAACCATTTTAACTCAGCATAGAATCGATAATGGTGACCATCCACCAATCAAACAACATCCAAGACGCCTGCCGATTTCGAAACAGGAAGAGGTGCGAACACTTTTAAAGGACATGCAAGAAAGCAATGTCATCGAACCTTCAGCAAGTTCCTGAGCATCTCCCATCGTCCTGGTGAAGAAGAAAGACGGATCAACTAGATTTTGCATTGATTATCGCCGGTTGAACGAGGTTACGAAGAAAGACAGTTACACTCTTCCTAGAATTGACGACATTCTGGATACTCTTTCTGGAAGCAAGTGGTTCTCGACACTTGATTTAAAGAGTGGATATTGGCAGGTAGAAATACATCCTGATGACCGAGAAAAGACGGCATTTATTACAGGACAAGGACTTTGACTCAAGGACAGTTCAAGGTGATGGCGTTTGGACTATGTAATGCGCCGGCTATATTCGAACTTCTAATGGAGACTGTTTTAAAAGGTCTTTCATACGAATCCTGTCTGATATACCTGGATGACATCATCATCGTCGGGAACAGTTTCGAAGGACATTTATGAAAATCTTAGAAAGGTGCTTCAGAAACTAAAGGAAGCCTTAACATCTGCTCCAATCCTGACGTATCCTCAGCTCGACAGACCATTTATTCTCGACACGGATGCGAGTAATGAAGTATCGGCGCTGTTCTGTACCAAGAAATAGAGGGCCGAGAACGTGTAGTGGCTTACTGGAGCAAGTGCCTATCTAAACCGGAGAGGAATTACTGTGTCACCAAGAAAGAGTTGCCCGCCATAGTCAAAGCCGTAGAACATTTCCATCATTATCTATACGGCAGAAAATTCCTGCTCCGCACAGACCATGCATCATTGGCCTGGCTTTTAAATTTCAAGAATCCTGAGGGTCAGATAGCCAGGTGGAAACAGAGACTCCATTAATATGACATCACTATCCGTCATCGCAAGGGACAGTCGCACGGAAACGCTGACGCCTTGTCTAGAAGGCCTTGCCCAGAAAACTGCCTATATTGTTCCAGGGTCGAAGCTAAATACCAACTGGTTAATCCAGTCGCACGGCAAATTATACCATCAACATCGGCTGATCCAGAACCATGGAGTGACAAGGAAGTCAGGAAAGACCAGACGGAAGACCGTGATATTAAACCCATAATTGAGTTAATGGATACCTCAAACAGGAAACCTACCTGGCAGGACATTTCGAGCTATAGTCCCACGACAAAACAATATTGATCTCTCTGGGACTCACTCCATATTCGAAACGGCGTCTTGTACCGAAAATTCGAATCGGATGATGGAAAGATATTCCGATGGTGGCTGGTACTCCTAAGATCCCGGATCTCTGACGTCCTTAAAGAATTGCATAGCAGCCCTGCAGGAGGTCACTTCGGAATAATGAAGACCTTGCTGAGAGTTCGGGAGCGTTTCTACTGGAATAATGAAAAGGATGAAGTGCAAAAGTGGTGCCGATCTTGCGATGCCTGTGCAAGTCGGAAAGGACCGCAGAAACGCAGCCGGGAAAAGCTGCAACGTTACAATGTAGGAGCACCTTTTGAACGTATCGCCTTCGACATCTTAGGACCTCTGCCACGAACTGCTGATGGCAACAAATATATACTCGTTGTCATCGATTATTTCACCAAGTGGCCTGAAGCGTATCCTATTCTTGATCAAGAGGCTGTTACAGTAGCAGAGATGATGATACAGCACTGGATTTCCAGGTTCAGAGTTCCTCTTCAGTTACATTCCGATCAAGGAAGGAATTTTACCTCGGCTGTAGTCAAGGAATTTTGCAAGCTACTCGGCATTGACAAAACCCAAACGACGCCTTTTCATCCCCAGTCGGGCGGTATGGTGGAGAGGTTTAATCGAACCATCCTCAATAACCTCTCATTAGTGGTTTCCAGAAACCAACAGGACTGAGACAAGAAGTTGCCACTATTTTTACTGGCTTCCCGCAGTGCTGTCCACGAGACTACCGGCTATTCCCCATCTCAGATGCTCTTCGGTCGTGACCTTCGTCTGCCATGTGATCTTTTGTTTGGTCTCCCTCCGGATGCGCCTTCATGGACTGAGGAATACATTCAAGATCTCCAGGAACGGTTTGAAGTGATGCACAACATTGCACGAGAGCGAGTCAACTTGGCGACGGAGAAGACCCGCTACGACACGAGAGCTACTGGACATCGTTTCAACGAAGGAGACAAGGTGTGGTTATGGAATCCGACTCGTTGAAAAGGACTTTCTGCGAAACAACAGTCACCTTGGGATGGTCCTTACACAGTCCTAAACAGGCTGAACGACGTCGTGGTTCGGATCCGTAAGTCATCGAACTCTACACCTAAAGTCGTTCATTATGGCAGGTTAGTTCATTACTATGGCCATAGTACGTAGTGTATATAGTTGCAAATAATAATGTAAATATTATAAGACCATGGTCCTATTTGTATTTAGTATTTGATTTGTATTTGTTAAGTATTAGTATTTGATAAGTATTTGTATTTAATAGCATTTGTATTTGATAGTATTTGTTAAGTATTAGTATTTGATAAGTATTTGTATTTAATAGCATTTGTATTTGATAGTATTTGTACTTAATTTGTATTTTAGTATTTGTTAAGTATTAGTATTTGATAAGTATTTGTATTTAATAGCATTTGTATTTGATAGTATTTGTACTTGGTATTTGATAGTATTTGAATTGTATTTAGCGTTGGATAGAATTTAATTTGCTGAAAGTCACTTATTGGAATTATTGTTTATTTTGTTACTATAAAGTGATGTTTATTATAACACTCAGGCCTTAGTTGTAAGTTTGGCTTCCTGTCCAAGGATTGTGCTGCCCGGGTCGTGCCGTCCTTGGGAAGGGGGCAATGTTACGAATTTCACATTTATTTGGCTATCTAAATAAATAGCCAAATAAATGTGAAATTCGAAATTTTGTTTAGAGTTGTAATCAAAATTCCCTTTTATTTCCTCGTGCAACGCAGACGATTTTTGAAGAGAAAGCTACGTCAAAAGAAAAAATAACAATAAAAATAAAAGAGCGCGTGCATTTAATGCTTAATAAATAAATATCTCGTAATTACTGTTGCCATCCAGAAAAATCTAGAAAAATCGTGATTGTACTGATAATTAAAAAGCTTATAAAAGCCGAGGTGAAACACCTCATCTCAATTCTGGTGGATTTCAACGGAAAAGAGTCACAGGAGGAGTGTTTCTAGACGTCGCTAAGGCCTTCGACCGTGTATGGCTGGATACCCTTATATAGAAATTACACTGTCTGGGTCTCCCAGGCTACATCATTAACATAATTAAATCTTACCTGACCGGTAGACACTTTGTCGTTCACGTATTAGGCACACTTTCAACACCCAGACCCATAAAGGCTGGAGTCCCCCAGGGGTCTCTTTTGGGCCCCACATTATTCAACATATACGTGAACGACATCCCCACCACACCTGACACGACACTCGTAATGTATGCTGATGACACTGCGATCCTCACACAAAGTGCATTTATTGGTTCAGCAATTCAACGATTACAAAACCACTTACAATTACTAGAGACTTGGCTAGTGAAGTGGAAAATCAAGATAAACGTTGATAAAACGGCAGCCATCCTGTTCACCAAAAAAGTGAAAACTCCTAAAAATTTACAGTTATATGGAGAGACCATCCCCTGGGCCAAGCAAGTCCCTTATCTTGGGGTGATCCTCAACAAAAGGTTATCATGGAACCCACACATTACAAGTAGTCTTAAAAAGTTTCGAGTACGTCAAAAAATACTTTACCCCTTAATTTCTCGAAACTCCGTTCTATCTATAGATAATAAGTTACTTATTTATAAATCCTTGTTGCGTTCTATTATTTGTTATGCTTGCCCTGTGTGGGCGTACTCTTGTAAGTCTATTCGCAAAAAACTACAAACAGCGCAGAACAGTGTTCTACGCCAAATAGTATGTGCCCCATGGTACATTAGAAATCAGCGCTTGCATGACGAACTTAAAATTGAATATATTAAAAGTTATTGTTGCCGTCTGGCACGTAAGTTTTTTGAAGGTCTGGGGGATCTTAACAATCCCACCATGACCATTTATGACTATGATGTCAATGATATTGTCAATGTTAGACGCCCTCGGGCTATCTTAAATGTTAATCTTGACTAATGCCTATTACTCTGTTGTAATGACTTGTACGACAATTCTGTTGCATTATTGTATTTTGTATTTATCAAGTGTTATTTGCATTGTATTCCTCTCCTGTCTTATATTTTTATACATTTAATCGGATTGAGTGCACCTCTGTATTCGCATGTTACCTAACATCATGATTTTTTTTTCTTTACGCATATAATTAGTGTGTCACCAGTTCAGCGGCTTTCTCTTTCTAAACAGGCATTTTCGGTTTTTTCCTGGAATTTTGAATGGCTTTATTTACTTTTAAATTTTACTTTTCATAGGGCAAGTTATTGGTAATAGCCCCCCTTCCTTTTGTTTTTACTTACTTTAATTAGTACCTTTCATATATATAATTGTATATTTTTAAAAAAATCTATTATTACTTATTTTTAAGTTATTTTGTACTTGCCAATTTATTAGAATCATACTTATGCATTCGTTGAGGGGTAGGGTCCTTTGACCCATGCACCCTGGTTTTCGAACCACTCTCCCCGCCATTCTCATCTCAATTGTTGTTGTTGCTGTTATACTTGTAGCTGTAAAAAAGCGAACTGCTGTTTGTTTACTTAATGCTGTATTGATTGTAGCGATTTCGCTGTGAGATAGAACTATTTTATCTGTTTTGAACTGAGTTTTTGCTAAACGTTTGAGATATTGTGATATTGTGCGAATATCTGTGAAGAAATATTTTAGCAATTAAATTTATTTCTTGTAGAAAGAATAAATTTTTGTTAACTTTTTACGACTTCTGCATTCAATATATAACGACCCCGTACGCATGCAACAATTTTTGGTGTCTTAAGTCGGATTTTTTGAATGCCACTAACTAGAGCAATGGAAGAACAATTAAGGCAATTCATGGCAGCCTTTGCTGACAACAATATCTTTGTTCAATAAACAAACTAAAACATATAAGAATTTTACTGTTTGTACCATCGAATAGAGAGGAAAAATGGCTTTTTTATTATATTTCATTAATCTTTGTCGATTGACTGCTTGACGTCTATGATTTTTCAACATCTAAAAATGTATCGGATGTAGACTTTTGAAATTTTCACAAATTCTAAAACAAACTCTTCCTCCTCCTTTAAAACAATGTTAAAAACATATCAATTGAGTGATTTTCTACATTGTTTTAAAAAATACGTTGCAGTCTGAATTAGATGGGTGAAAATATTTATGTGTTTACATCATGCGTTTTCTTTGCTACTATACAAATTTCTTTTCATTTACAATTCATTTCATTCTATTTATCTCAGAAACAAAAGAGTTGAAAGATTGATTAGGGTTTGAAATTACTTTCAATCAAAGTTATCCTGCCGTTTTTAATTTTTTCCATTTCATAAGTTTATACACATTTTTCTCAAGATTTCTGTTTAAAATATTTCAGTTTTAGTTTCTTGATTCAGTTATTTCAGTTTTTTAAATTTTATTTGGTTCCTAATATTCTAGCATTTAATGGAACTTCAAAATTCTAATATCCAAAAATGTATGCGCGTTAAAGATTTTTTTTATTATCTTGTCCAAAAGTTAGTGCAAGAAGGTCAAATAGGGTTAATGTGTCTAAAATAGCCCCATCCACGACCACTATCTGCGAAGAATATAGCAGCTGGCGCTCCGATGGGACAAGATAAAGAGGCTGGCAGTTTGGCAGGACAGTCAAAGATGTATACTGGAGAACGCTGTGTACCAGGATAGTGAGAGCAGCTATCCTGAACATCAGTGGATATTTTCATTCTTTTAAAGTCACCTTATACCCATTCCTTTAAAGTTCTCAGTCTGGCTATGGTAAATGAAATAATTCGGTTGCAGTTTAGATCGGGAATAGAATGTTTCTTAGCTTGTTGGAAGATGAGTCTTCGGCTGGCCGATGTATCTGCATCGGCAAGGGTTAAATTGTTGGAAAGTTGAGTATCCCTTCGGGCTTCTTTGACGAGGTACGGCCTGCTTATTGCCAGAAATATTGAAGTGCGCTGGAATTTACTGTAGGGTACAGGCTTTTGGGACAGCTATTATTGTGTTTATGAACACAACAATGTCTTTGGAATATTGAGAGTTGCCCCTCTGGCTGGCCTGTAGCTTAGATTTAGAATCAGAGAAAATTATGATGCAGCTGGAATTCTTAACTGCCTTGGAGTGAAAAATATCTAAAGCCCCCCTTGACAGCCACCAGTTCGCAAGTATAATTTCAAGCAATTTCTCCAATAGAAATTTTATGGGATTTATGTTCGTCGTTACGTGTATAAAATATATGCCAGCGCCTCATTCAGTGAGGTCAAAGTCAAGGAAACATCTGTATAGGCAACACCTAGGATATGAGCTGAGCTTGTTAATTCACTTATGGTGTGGGTACTTTACCCTTTAAGTAGTGCAGTTGATTCTTTTTTGGTGCGAGGTTGTAAAAAATTTAAGTTGATAATTGCCTGTACAGAGGGACAGATGGAAAGTAAAGGTCCTTTAATTATATCAAAAGCTTCATGCTGTACGTCAATTACATCGTCCAGTTGTAAGGTCGAACACCTTTTCAATCTATTTTTCTATTCCATGCTTTGAATCTTTTGCTGGAGATGTGATGGTCCGCAAAGCTCCAAATTTTGATTGTGAATTAGATGGTGACTAATTTTCTTCTATTTTCTAAGTAGGTTAGGCCACACTCAGTTTCTGCTTTAATGTTATCTGTGGATGAAACAGTGATGATTCTGGAGGCCTGTATTCAACGCTGTCCATCTCTTCGTGTAGAGAAGATGAAGCTGCTGCCTATGTGAGTGCAGTATATTCAAGAGTAGACCTAGCAAGCGAATTATATTTGTTAAGTGTCTTTGTTCTTGATCCTAAGATGTACCACGTAATCGTTTTAGAACATTTAGCCTTTTCAAGGCTTTGTAAGAATTAAGGTGTTGTGAAAATCTCGATTCTGCATCTAGAGTTAGAACAAGGTACTTAGGATATGAAAACTGTTTGATTTCAGAAACACACAAATTTACAATAGGATGAAATTTTTTTCTGTTTTTCCCATCAGTAGAGAATAATAATTAGTTTTATCAGGATTTATAGTAAGCCAAAGTTACACTGCCCTGCATACAACTATTGAGAACTGTTTGCGAAAAACGAATATTTGAGTGACTATGCCAGACTGCAATGTCGTTGGCAAAATGATCCACTTAAGCTTCTCCACTGATATGAGGGTCAATAATATTCAAGTACAGGAGAAAAAGAAGAGGACTTAACACAGAGCCCTCTGGAATTACTGCCCCAGTACGACGAATTTTCGAGAAAGTGTCATTTACCTCGAATTGTCTTACTGTCAAGAAAGTCATTTATCGAGATGACAGAATTACTCAAAATACTCGCATTGTTGAGGTTTCAATCCGTTTTTGTCTCCAGACTCTGTCAAACGCAACAGAGAGATCCAGGAAGGCCATGGTGGTCTTCTTGTGAGGCCTTTCTTGTAATCGATCTTTTACTGACTGCCAGCGTTAAAAGAGTTAATCTACAGTGCTCTGCTTAGTCCTGTAAGCAGTGTGATAAAAATGTAGGATATTTTCCTCAGTAAGCCAGTTCATCAATCTAGTACGAATGATTTTTTCCATCAGCTTGCAAAGGAAATAGCGAAATGGATCTATAATTTTTGAAATTGGTAGAAACGTTTTGGCTTAAGGATAGGTATAATAATTTAGTTCTTCCAGATCTTTGATAACTTGCCAGTACGCCAAGAAATATTGAAAATTTTAAGTCAGGATCGTTTCACATTTTCTCCAAAATGCATTACCATTTGTCCCTAAATAAGGGCAGATCCTAGGGATTTCTTAGGATCAAAGCGCTGAGTAGCGGATTCTAGTTCCTCAAGGGTGAGATCAGATGTGAAAATGCAATCATCAGATACATTCCTGTTAAGCTAAATAATTTATTTATATGTCTTATAATGTTTTCTGTTCTCTGCGTTAAACTTCAGTTTGCTTGAATTTTCCTAGTGTTTAGCAAGCATAGTTGTTGCTTCTTTATTAGTTCTTGCATTAATATTCTAAACAGAACGTTACTGACGACAATACTCTAGACAGAACATTTGACTGAGGCTTTTCTTATATTGGATTGCCTGAATGATTTAGGATTTTCATCAAGTTCCAGTATTTGTAGGTTCCGTTTCTTAGGCCAAGTTCGCTACAGAGTTCTACCCACTGTTTTAAATATTTGAAATTTTGAAATATTACAAAACAAACTCTACACCCTCTTTTAAGTCAAGAATGATGAAAAATAATACTTTTATTCATTTACTTGCTGGAGTCATATCCATCCACCTTACTTTCTAAATAAATCGGTTAGAAATGGTAAGCATGTTTATGCTGATCTTTGAGACTCCTGTGTTAAAACTGCAACACTCTCTGAGAATTCCAACCAGCTTTATTATTTACAAAATTTTAACAGGGTTACGTATTTTCCGTAACTTTCTATAACTGTTTTGAAATGTGCTGCCATGATTGGTTAACATTCTAAAGTCACAAATATCTGTCAACAACGAATGTCGTCGTTCTTTTCTCAATCGAGCTACAAAGAAAAGAAACAAAAGTTATGTCTCCAGCAGAAATTGCCACACAGCATAAGCGACGATTGAGTAAAAAGTGGAAAAAACAACTAAATAAGTTTCATAATGAAAATGTTGGTGATAAACAAACAAAACCAAGAAACCGCAGAGAAAAGAGGGCAAGAGAACTAAGTGAACAACGTGAAAATTGATGAAAACATTTAAGACAATTTTATCCGATAAAAAGACTGAAAAGACAATACAACCAATTCAAAACAGATTCAACCGTCACTATGTCTATCATTCACAAGCTAACGTATCAGAAGCGTCTCGAAAGCATAAAAAACAGACCTGAGTACATGTAAGTATATCACAAATTGTAGTAGCTAAAGCGTTACAACAATGGGAAGTTACACTAGAAAAGTGTCGACGCCTTAATGCACAAAATCAGTAACATTGACACAGAAACTTTCGAAAAACGAATTGATACATTATGTGATACAGCATGTGAAAAGTGTACGTAATTATATTATCAAAATCAGCTTTCATTCTGTCTATCTAATGCAGAAGCTGCATTTCATTTAATGATTTACGCCGCATATCAAAGTTACTAATGTGTTGTAGATGCAAAACACACCTTACCAGTAATAAAGCGACTTGATTCCCAAACGCTTACTGGAATGTTTTGAACTGGACACAATTAAATGTTTTAAAACAACTTAATCAGAACAACGATTATTTTCAAGAATAATTATATTAGTTAAAATTATAAAATTTGATAGACAATTTGGTCAGTATGGTTTTCCTGGTCAAACAGTATTGTCTACTAAAGACATGCTTGAAGTCAGTCAAAAACTACCAAACACACTTCCCAGACATACAAATAATTCTGTTCACCAAGTAATTAGTAGTTGTCACTGAACATTCTGAAACCTTGATTATTATCAGAGAATTCTCAATTTCTCATAAAAAAAATTTTTATGTATTCAGACGGTTTATTGCAAATACCTTACTAGAGATTGGAGACCATTAGTTAAGCATGTGTACCGCCGTTACTCCTTTTCAGCTAAACATACTGTACGAAGACGTCAATGTTGACCACGAAGTAGATTTTCATTAAAGAAAATTCAAAACAAATTTTGAGAAACAACAACTAAATCCAGCACTAAAAAATTAAGATAAAGCCTAGAGAAAAATTAGTAAACTGCCAAACCTTTTATGAGCATCATAGAAGCATAGCAACAGCGGCATGTTTACCTTCGCATTTGCAGGTTTTCAGTGTTGCACAAAGCCACTAAAACATAGGAAAAGCATACATACAACCTCTACTACAAATGTTACGAAGCTGAAATTATACGGTTTTAATATTTTCCTTTTAAACCTCTTCCTCTCTAACTGGGTACCAGACAAACTAAACTAAAATAAATCAATACTACAATTTTTCTAGTTAGAACGGGAGGAAACTGACTGGTTGAGCTGACTCGAAAAATATTAAAATAACTACTTCTTAGATCAATGACTCCTTCAAAACAAGGCAAATTCATCTTAATAAATCTTACCTCAAAAGGAAAAAGGAATAAATATTCTCTGGTACTCAGTAGACTAGAATACTATCTCAACTAAAAAATTTCTTAAATTCACTTGAATTACATATTCTGCCTTTTCAAAAATTAACTCAAGAGTAACAAGTTCATATTCATTAAATTAAAACCTCGTAAGCACCAGCGAAGAAATATTTAAACACAATCAATCAGTTCCACTAAAAAAAGGAAGCAATAGTTTTAACTATCCTGACAACGAAAACAAGCATTCAAATATTGAATAAGACGTGGTTAGTACATATTTGCTATAACACAGGGCTCATTGTGAGTACCCTAAAATGCATTACCATTTTTCAAAACCCCGATAAATCTCCATGTTTCTTGAAAGCCTTACAGCTCAAACAAATGAAGTGACTGAACAGACCAACTACGTAACACAAAGAAAAAAACAAATGCAAGTAATAACATAAAATCAAACTCATTTATTAATATCTTGGACAACCTTAAGATAGCTGGAGAGACTACCCTTACATACAATAGCAATTAATATTC
Organism: Stegodyphus mimosarum; assembly: GCA_000611955.2. NCBI lineage: Eukaryota > Metazoa > Arthropoda > Arachnida > Araneae > Eresidae > Stegodyphus > Stegodyphus mimosarum. Next base: position 11,613 of record KK116783.1, read on the forward strand.
CACATTAAATGTCCTTCAAGAGTCATTTATCAAGATCAGATTTTGCAATTTAATAAAAAAAACGATTAATTCGATTACACTAGAACATTAAATGAATTATTTAAACTGGATTTCACATAAACTAATATAGAAATTACAATTAACGTAAATTTCATATTTCTTAGACAGTTATTTTGCATTATCCTAAAGGCACAAACACTTTCTCTAATACCAAATGAAAATCTCTTTCTATCAATTACGCAAAATTAATTTGAACTATTCTCACTTGACAAATACTATAACGGTACCAACAAAAATATAAGATAATTCACTGACTAAGTTGATGAAAAAAATCTTAATCCTTCGCAAATAACTGAGTTCTCAGTCACTTCTTAAAATACATATATAAACATAAATGAATCATATCACTAGTCCACCATCGAATAAAGATAGACAGAGAACAGAGAGAGAGAGAGCCCAAAATAGTTTAAAGATTTCACTCGCAGGTGGAAGACAACTTTTCCAAAAGGTACATAATTTTTTTTGTGCAACGGCTGGGAACTCTGGTAGTCAGTCGCCGGTGAACTCTGGAAGTCCGTCATCCGTAACCACGTAGAATGAGCATCACAAATTTCGGGAATAACTACTCCCCACCTCTAGAAAAAGTACATAATTTTTTTTCTCTGATGCATCAGCCGGACCTCGGGAAGTCAGCCGCACGTGAACTCCATAAAATAAGCATCACGAATTCTTCCGGGAATAACTATTCCACACCTCCGGAAAAAGCACATCATTTTCCCCCGCTCCTAAAGCAACGCAGAATCTCCTCAGCTAAAAGCCGCGTGTGTCCGTCCGCGGTCCGCAAGCACGAGCCCGCCCGCGAAGAGAAGCTCGGCCGTAGGGCAAATGCCCTTTTTATCTCTGAACTATTTCTCTTCTCTAGTTGTACCATACTCGAACTCATTTCTGAACTCAAGCAAAACCCGAGGAAATCTCGGTTTCTCCCCCCATAAAATATTACCGGTCGAAGCCTAACACATGAAATTAATTCTCGCCAACCCGAAAATTTCAATATAATTTAACTGAACACTATCACCCTCTTAAACGAATCAAAATAGAGTCTTGTCCACAGTCGAAGGTTGACCAGCTGCAAATGAGTAGTCCTAACACTTGGGAATTCTCGAGATTAAACATTGGACCCCCCTTGCTAACAAGCGGAAAACGCGAAGGAGAACAACAGAAACTGCCCTTTCAAGATCCAATGTACAACCGCTCCTTCGTTCCGAAGGAACTGGTTTATATAAACATTCCAACATTCACAAAGCGAGAGTGAAAGGTGAATGCGGGAAAACCAATTACGATTTCCTTTTACTGCTCAGTAACAAAACGACATGGGAAACAACACCAGACCGCCCTCAGTTCCAACTGTTATCTTAAAAGCTATTTCCACAGATGTTATTTCCGTTAAAAAAAGCTCCCTTCGTTATAAAATTGAAGCGTTGAAGAAAGATAATTGCCTAAAGATTTTAAATACACCCTTTGCAATTATATATATATTCAGTATGCTCTTCAGAATTTCAAATTTAAAAATCTAACACAAATAAAAAATACTTAATTAATTGATTACTTAAATGCCTAAACACACTTGAATTTCGCTACACAGAATTCGCTACACAATACAAACATATGCAAAACCTGTAGAAGGGTTGAAGCAGGTCATATTAATGTAGAAATTAGAATGCTAAAGCAACATCATTCAACTTCGTGTAATATTAATAAAGATATATATTTAGAACTGCGAACGTTTGCTGTCATTAAAGATGATTTCATCAGGTATAAGCTGAATTTTTCTATACAATATTATGATGATGCTCATCTGTTTGGAAATCTGAAAGATTATTTAAATCAAAACGCTAACAAAATAACGTTATATGAAGCACTGCATACATCGCTAAATCAATGTGATGCTGGAATTTTAATTTCTTCATCGATGTCTCTTGGATCAATGCCTTATAATGGAAAACTCTATTTCACATATTCGTACATTCACATTCTCGTGTGTCCCAAAAGGTGTTGAGGCGAAACTATACGGTGGTTCAAAGCGTAGGATTGAAAGTGATGCAATTGAAGAACTTCAGGTCATATGTAGATGATCAGCTGGCTCGATAAATCCACAGTTCACTGTGAGTTGTATAAAAGTCACTAACAGATATCCTCTTCTCAGAACATCACAAAAGAACGTACAAAATAATGTGAAGAAGAAGTGTACGCCCATTCTAATATTTGAACTTACGCACAGTCTCAACAAACACATCATGCATGTACTCAAATATATATAATGGCTGCGAATTATTGCAGACAACTAAATGTGGAAAAAGAATTTGAAGTATCAAATCATGCAAACAAAACTGTCGGAAACTCGAAAGATACCGTCAATGTACAGAATCGAATTCTAAGGAAAGGTACAAAATTCCAAAGAAATTATTATCTTTTTTATGCACTGTTTATGAACGTATCAAGAGCATAATTTCAGCCTCTGGAAAGAAGATCGAGGGCGAAAATGGAATGGTAGATGATATATATTGGTATTTAAAAAACTTGAAAGGCTCCAAATCATACTGGTGCCCATTTCTTTATGAATTAATAGCACAAATAAATGCCTTGGTCAATCTCATTACAGTTTCAATGATTTGCATTGGCTGAATATAAAAACACTTTTGCAGAAGCAGATGAAAGAACAGACGTGTATCCTAATGGCCTTAATTTACATACACCGCGTTTGGTTGCATCTCATCCTGTAATTATTTGTCACCATTTCAGGGTTCCTTTTAATGGCCTTGTAGAGTCCTACTGTCTATCTTTTGTGTGGAATCTGGAGAATAGTGACTGCACAGAAGAAGGGTTAAAAGTACCCTTTATTACACTCTTTAAAATTATTTACAATGTGTCAAGTCGACGCTAACATACCACGCCACTGCTTCGGGTGGGGGGGGGGGTAACTGAAACAGTAAAATCAAATTAAAAAATAACAAGTAGTAGAAGTAACTACAGGGATCAGACAATTTTACAGCGCGTAGATGAGTTTAGTGGCAGCAAGATAATAGCTGTTAATCCACGTCTAAGCAGCAATAAATCATAAGCAGAAGCTTGCGTTACAAACACGCACAGAATTTTCCCAGTCTCTCTAACTTTCCCTTCTAGAACCCGATATTTAAGCATTTTCTCCCAGTGGTAGAATTTGCATTCTTTACGCGCGCTGCCAAATTTAAATATACCGGTACTGACAATTAGGAGAATGGGAGCTTATAGGAAAAAGCTTCAAATTAAATTTAACTGGTTATTTAGAATAAATATAAATCCCTACATTTGTCCATGCCAGAATTTAACACACTTGGATAGAGGTCCTTAAAGACCTGTTACAAACTGATAAGTTCTACAACTAACAAGACCTGAGCCCCTTTTACATTCAAATACTTAAATTTTAAATTATAACAGAAAGACATCTTTTCATCATAGTTCTGCTGATTATCCTTCCTCATCTTTCAGGTGTCATTCAGTCCTCTCCTTCCAGTCATCTGGCAGGAATACTTACGAATATATGTTTCTAAATAACACTTTAAATTCACAATACAATCTTTTATGAAGTTTCTAACCTTTTCGCATTTAGCGTAGCTTTCTCAGCTTTCCCGGAAATTGCGGTTTTTCATGCCAAAATTGTTCAATTCCCATTCATGCTTAAATTTTAAACGTTAATCCCCTATTGGCTCTTTAAAATGTGTGGTGAAAACGCAAGTGTGATGTGTTACCGTGAACAAAATCTCACCTAAACGCACATCGTCTTATTAGCACTTAACAACCATCTTAGACACGCACTAAATTATTTCTAGATTCTCCATGAGGTAATAAACATAAAAATTAATTAGAGTGTCGGTGGAGAGGCCTACAAAACACATGCATGCCAAATTATTTTCTACATTCAGCTTAAACGCATTCAAGCTTTCGCTCAAAATCACATGATTTGATTTAGCTGACATTTCTTTTGAGCGGACTCAATTGAGTACATTAAGCTTTAAATACATTAATTTTACATTTTGAGGTTTAGCATTACATACTTATGCTCTTTTGAGCTTTAAACTTTCATAAAAGTATCATTTACTTTAACACAATAGATATTTCAACATTTTACAAGCAAATACTTTTAAGACAAAAGAGAATAAAAGGAAAATTTTACTTGAATGAATTCTTTTCTCGCCAAAAGTGCGAACCTAAAAACAAATTTTCATTAACAATTACTAATACGAATCTGCTTATATCAAGCCAGATCTTTTGGCGCGTTAACATAAATAGTCTTTCGACAAACAAAACCGAACTACTAGTTCTTTACATTAGCATAACATTTCTGCAATACGCTATACTTCGTGCTTTCGCCAAATAAAGCTAAAATAAATTTAGTCCTCAATCGAGGCAATAGCTTTTACAATGCATCTTCGTATTGGAAACACTTTCATGCAACTTTACAGAACAGAAAAGATTTATTGAAAAATTCAATAGCTTTGTTTTTCGACGTTTAGTATTCAGCCATTTTTTCATTGTAAGAACGCGTCTCATGTAAGAACGCGTCTGCAACTATTTTAGCTGACGCTCGATTTAAAGGAATTATTTCTACCCACTTAGAAAAACGGTCTGCAATCACCAAAAGATATCGGTTTTTATTTAATCCGCTTTGGGGAAAAGGGCCAAAAAGGTCTATTCCAAGGATCTCGTTAAGAAACTTCGCACGAATACTATTTAGATACCCGGCCGGGCTATAATTAACGTCGTTAATTAACTGACATAACTTACAACATACGCTGTTACTACCTTCCGTAGTTGCGGAAAATACACTGTCTCGCGCACTGTACGCACCGTTTTCCTCACCTCTAAGTGTGGGGGTATCATGAAGTTTCTGAAAAATACTTAACCGTAGTGTGGCGGGATGGCTGGTTTTAACTCGATTTAGTATAGAACAATAGATTATCTATCATCTCGTAATTTTGGGCCCTATTTCTCATTGCAGCAAGATCTGCATGTTCAAAATTATCTGGGTTCTTTAAATAAACATAGATTTTATCGAATTCTGGATCCTTCCGAAATTCAGCTATAATTGTTTCCCAGGAATCTAAAACTTTAGAAGTTAACACATTTTATGTAGTCACCTGTTTCATCCAGTTTAATTCATGACAAGGCGTAAGCCACTGCATTTTCTTTGCCGGGAGTGTGCTTAATTATTAAGTTGTATTCTTGTAACTTTAAGGCCCATCTAATTAATCTAGGAGTTAAATTCTTTCCAGAATATAATCTACCTACGGCCGCATGATCTGGAAGATTGCAACTGGAGCTTTTCCAAAATAGATCCTTAACTTCTGAGCTGTCATTAACACGGCTAACGTTTCCATTTCTGTAGTTCCTTTGTGTCTGACTTAATCTTTTGCTGAAAAATGCTAAGAAGTGTCCTTTTGGAGTTAAAACTGCACCCACGGCGTAATCTGAAGTATCAGCCGCGATCTCAAAGTTCTCGTCCGCTTCCGGGAACTTTAACACTGGGCATTAATTAAGAGCTGTTTTCAGTTGTTCAAAAGCGGTGTTTGCCTCCGCTGCCCATGCAAACTTAGATTTCTTTCGTTTTAAAACTAACAAAGGTTCAACTATATCGACAAAATTTTGAATAAATGAACGATAACATGAGCACATGCCAACATGTTATTCAATAGTGTCACTAGTTATGATGATGTCATCGAGATAAATCAAAGTGGATTTTCCTAGGACGGGACGTAAAATGATGTCCATAGCGCATTGAAAAGTTGACGGGGGCCCCACAAAGCCCTGCGTAAAAAGGCATAAGTCCCCTATTTTGTAATAAAAGCCGTTTTATTCATGTCTTCCGGTTTCATGGCTATTTGAAAATAGCCTGAAATAAGATCAAGAGTTGTCATAAATTTTGCAGACGTTATTTTCCATTTATTTCTTCTATTGCCGGTAAATGTTAAATAGGAAATTTAGTCATGCTATTAAGTTTTCGGTAATCGATCGCAAAACGATAGGCTTTTGGATCCGAAGGGGGCAAGTTATTTCTTTTCTGCATAGCACAACTGAAATAGCATAGTCACTATTGATGGGAATAATTATTTTATCCCTTAACATTTTTATGTGGTGTTCTATTATTGCTTCTTTTTCCTTATTATAACGGTAAGGTTTTGCTTTACAAGGTTCGTTTGATTTTAATTCTATCGCATGGGTAAAAATTTGTCGTATTCCCTGGTTTCTCGGAAAATAACGTATTAAATTTACTTACGATTTTATCCAGCTTGGCTCTTTCACCTTTCTTTAGATGCTGAGGATTAATTTCAGTTAAATTTTCCTCTTCCACCACTTTTGGCACTATATCCAGAAAAATAGAGTTTTCCGCAAAGTTTATTGTGGAGTTCGTTGCCCTAAGGAACTCTGTACCTACAATTACATTATTTTGCAAATTTTTAACAACAAAAAATAAAACTTTCAAAACTTCGCTTTTTACCTGAACGTTAAGCGACAGCTTCCTGACACATTCACAAACTTTCCTTTGTGTGGCAAAGATTTCTGTGCTACAACTTTTAAACAATTTTATCCTTCGAAATTTTCTGTAGTAAAACTTTTGGCTTAAAAAATTTTCTTCCGTGTCGGTGTCCACGAGTACTTCTACGAGTACGTCGTTCAAAAGAACCTGGATTACCAGTAGTTGGGAATTCTTGACTACCACGGTATTTACATACAACTTAGAGGGACTTTGCAATGAATGCATAGGGTGTCTGAACCCTTAATTTCTCAGGCCCCCTCTATTCGTTTAAAGTCTTCTTTCCTGCTGATGTTTTC
>KK116783.1:26100-87322 GCA_000611955.2 Stegodyphus mimosarum
ACTACAATGCGAAGAAATATAAATTACGTTTATACATATTTTCATCCTCCAGTGCACAAATGTCTTTCTAAATTTGTTCTTAGGAGATGAAATACAAGGAGGAGGGGGAAAGTACCGATAAAATTTAGTGGCAGAACCAGAACTTAGAATAAAAGCTTAAACTACTGCGAAAAGGGTCTCATACGGTCTCGGGACTCCCAAAAGCGTAGGAGCAGAGCAGAACTTTGTTGCATCAGAACAAAGACGGAAGTGATCATCATCCAATTAGCCTAAATTGCGGAAAGGACTCTCTAGGGCAACGGTTTCCAAACATTTTAACTCACAGAATGAATTTCTCTAGGGAAGCCTTTTAATCTACTTATCTTTCAAGTTAATGAAATTTGCTTAGGCGGGAAAGTGGCTACTGACTCTGGCTGCCGTATCGAAAGGCATAGGTTCGATTCCCGAAAAAGGCATAGATATAATTTTTCCATCCCTTCATGGGCCCACCAATTAGGTTCCATAATAAAGAGATCACCGCTTCCTCCCTTAGTAATGGCCAAAGCCTATAAACGGCTAGATTCCGCCATTGGAAAAAAGAATTACGAAATTTAAGAATAGTATTATACGAATGTTAAAAAGATAGCTATAGTAAGTGAATGTAAAGTAAATAGATATCTAAAGCATTGTTCAATGTCCAAGAAATTAAATTACATTTTAAAAATTTTCAGTTTTACTATAATATCTTATTCTTAATTGATATTGCCAAAAGTTAGAAATATATAAAAATTATTGCAAAGTTCAATATATCATATCAATGTGTTTTACAGCAGATATTTCATATTACTGCTGAGAGCGTTGTTCGTTACAATTAATTCGGTTACTGCAAGTTAATCATTACATGCAACTCTATTCAAATGTATATTCGTTAATTACTTCTTACCTGAAATTTTTACTACTTCTAATAGATTACAATTACAATTTTATTTTATTTTATGCAACTGTGGTGCAGCGTAAGCCTAAATTAAAACATAACAGAAAAAAGTAAAAGCGTTTCAGAGACATCTATCGTTGCAATTTTGTGTTAAATTTTGTAATTTTATGTTCAACTGTTGATATTTGCGGACAAATGCTTTGTTCTTCATTGACGTGGATTCTCTACATTGTTTCATACTCTGCATAGATAGAGAATCCTGTCTTACGAAGATGTGTAGCTGAGAAAGACAGCAGCAGTAATTGTCCTTTCTCTGACAAGATTTTGAATCCATCTTGTACACACCCAAACGACTAGCAGACTTTGATTTAAAAAGGCGGTCTTCACTTCGCTATAAAATGCCAAATATTTGAGGACTTCAGAATCTGTTGAGCTGAAGTTAGATAAATTTATGTTTTCGCTCAAGTCATTTAATGTCCATTCAAAACTATTCAGCTTCGTGATGCGTATCAATGTTTTACCGTACTTTTTTCTTTAGTTAGGAGATTATTTTCTTCCAAGAATGATTTTTGAAAAAAGATGCAGTCATTATCTTCCGTTCGCGCGCACTCCAGTTAATCCATAAAGTTTCTCTTAAAAGAAGACGCTTTAACATCTACATCAAATACTGGCATTTTTTACTATCAGTGATACATACATTTCGTTCATTTTGCTGCAACATTTCGTTAAAATGCCATTTTAAACCCCCAGACTTTATTATTTCAAACCATTGACAATACAGTGCTATGGTCCATTACAAATGGGTGCAATTTCATCAAATATGTGAGCAATTCTCCTTAGTTCAGTGTAAGTAGGAGAGACTCATGGTGGTTTTCCGTATTTTTCACACATTAGTGTCTGTTAAGTGTATGTTTTTGTGTCTGACATTTAGCGTATGTTTTTAAGACATCTCGAATTTATTCAGCTTATTATTTTTATTATTAAATTTACTTATGAACATATTAGCCACACAACTAAACTCAGATAATGTAGATTTGTATAATTTCAGTTTCCTCCTCGCTTTGAATTAGAAATGAATTATTTATAAAACCATAGCTCCTCAGCGGCCGGGCAGTAAAGTGACTAAATACTGGTAGTTTGAACTGGGCTCGAATACCCGAGAACGGACTGGCTGCATGGGCGTTTCTGTGGCTTACCGTGCAACGTAGGTATGAGTCAATTTCCCTTAAAACGTCTTCCAGAAGGCATCTCTCTCCATAGGTAGATAGCTATCCAGTTGCTTTGCCATAATCGATTAACCTAACGTAATTAATTTTTATAATATCATGTACTTCTAAGTGAGCAGTTTGGTTTTAGTGTGTATATTGCTATTTTCGAACAATTCCGACAATTCTGCAGTTCCGATGATTTATCGTAAGTGCTTAATTAGTTTCTCAATAAAATTCAGTCTACATTTACGTGAACTCAAACCACGATTTGGAGGAAACGGTAGTTGATACTACACCACAAAAAGAAAGCTGTGAAATTAACTGTTAAATTTCTACAGATGTAACAAAAATAATGAAGAAAAAAAATCATGTTTTTAAACAAAAAGACAAAATTTCGCAGGATTTGCTTTGAAAAGTATAAAATATCATTTCACTATTCAGCATTTTTTTCAATATAATGCTATCTTTTCACATATTCCAAAAATAAATTGTAAGGGTAATTTTACTTCTGAAACTTATTAGTTAGGCATTTTGCATTTAATATGACAGATTCCTTTTCCCTATTTATCGGCAAATTTTATTTTAGTTTTATAATTATATGTCATGTTGGTTTTAATATTTAATTTCTGTAGTAAATATGTTGTGTTAAAATAAAAATTTGGTCTCAATAAATAAAATGTGCTCTTACATGTTGTTTACGGCTTAAATGAACAAAGGTCCTATACAAATCTAGTAGATTTATTGCGCCCAACAGAGTTGGGCTATTGTAAGAATTAATTTTTTTTCCTAAAACCGTAAATCAAGAGATCATTGGTACTCCGAAGCATTGCAATCTATTTTTGAAGTTAATCATACTAAATTGTTTTTTACACTTAATTTATGTTTTCTTATATATATTGACTTTAATGCAAATTGCTGCTTTTTTCTAATATATCTTATTTTTGCAAGTTTTAAGTAGCTTTATTTTAACTTGCATTTAATTTGATTTGTCTGAAAATTACAGAGACATTGATTTAGATTTTAATTCTAAACAAAGTCTTTATTTAATGGTATAAATGCATACAATTAGATCTGAATATTGTTTCAAGATAAGTATCTTAAAATTAGAGGGTTACACTCAAGAGAATATTAATCTGAAAAACTCCATTCAGATATTTTATGAGAATTCGAAAGACCAAAAGAAATTACACTCAACTAATTAACAGAAGGGACTCTCGCCTCATCAGTTAAAGAGACTAGCTCTGAAAATATAAATAGCACACTTGAATGCGAATTAATAGTTGTTTAGTCAAATAATAAATCAGGGGGAAAATAAGATAAGGAAAAAAATATCCAAAGCCTCAACCATTTATTGTAGGATTATAAGAAAACAAAGCGGTAATTTCTAGCGTAATGCAAAAAACTATTTAAAAAATCTAAATATAGTTTGCAATGTGTTCAAAATAAAACTAAGAAGATTGTCAGGACTGAGTGTTCGGTGCATATTCTTGGCAAACATCTTCGTGAAAGTACTTGAGTCCTGATCTTGAACAGGGAGCTGAATGCAGCTATGTTCTGTGGTAGAATATTGTGATTAAGTAGTAGAAGAACTGCACTTTAAAGGGATCTAAAATCCTCTTTTATTAAACCACAATTACTTACAGCCGCTTCCCAACTCGGAAGGGATACAGAAAATAACGACCGCCACTTGGGTCTAAACTGAACAATCAAATTAATTTAAACTAAAACTAATTAAAAAATTAAATAGTCGTTGCTCACAGAGCTATAACGCGAGGTTGGCCTCTAAACTAAATGGTGCGTAGCAAGATTGAACTAATACTGACGCTCTTAGAGTTACTTCAATAAGTAATCACTTAACAGCGCTACGGCTTAGAATTTAAATACTAGCTAGTCAGGCGAACGTTGAATAGAGTAACAGCGGTCTGAGACTAAAAGCTCTCTCACACACTGAAAGATTTCTACCTTTCGTTTAAATACTACTTGGCTCCACTTCAAATTAGCATAAAGCTGAAACGCGCGCTTATTCTAACGGGAAGTTGAAATGAGAACAGATAGAAAGAGTCAAATTAAAATAAAACTTTGTTAGTTTAACTAAACCCTTACAAGATGAAAAATTAAAGCATTTTTATTTCAAAAGAAAGGGAGGGCGTTTAAGGAAAAAGGCTCCAGTTCACGTTACTATGAGGATAAAATGCACGAAAACTCTCTCGCAGCCACTCCGTTCATTGTTATTTGAGCCAAAACCAACTTAGCTGTGTTTAGAGGCTTTACCCCTCAGCCGTCGGTGGTCTTCCATTTTCAAAATTTTTGTAATTCAATTCAGTTCGCTATCTGAAATTGATATAAAGCTAATTAATACATTATCACATTTTATTACACTTCATTTGTGTTATACATTCAATTCATAATAAATGTACTTATCATTGCATAAGTAGTGGTTTTATAATACGGTAAATTGATTAAAATATGGCGCATCTTTCCACAGTAAAATGATTGCCAGAATTTCTTGTATTCTGATCAAATTTTTCAAGTATTAAATTTCGATCAGTTCCGCTCACCTTTTATTTGAAATTTGTGTGTATTGACAGCCACAATATGTTTGCTTTCGCTTTTTATCTGTTCAATCATTATTTTATATTTCCATTGATAAATCTATCAGGATGACGACTTCCAACTTTTCAAACCTACGTTTTGAAACTTTTGAAGTTGCCCAACGAGAACGATATCTCCAAATCTCAGTATATTCTGCAGTTTTTAACTGCTTAGCTTCAGAAGATTAGAAGCTAATCTTCTTTATTTCCTGTTATTTTATATGAGTAGATTCCTATATATTTTTCGGAGAAATTGAGAGTTCAAGGTTGAAAGCCTTTCTTTGTTAATTTCTAGAAGTTTCGAGTAGATTCTAGGAATTTTGAGTCTACTTTTTGTTCCTTATTGTTTAACTTCGTTCAGTTTTTGTTTATTTTGTGAGAGCGACCAAGGTGCCCCGGAAAAGTGTACGTGGAACTCTTAGAGCTCCACAGAACATAGATTGAGAACAGCTGCTCTAGGGTGCCGAAAATTAAAATCATCTATGGTGGGTAGCCAAGCAGTCATGCCCGACTGCCAGTCAGCATGAAGCTACTTCACTATCCCTGGGTATGACAGTAAATCATCAAAACTCTCACTCTAAATTTTTAATACTATTTTGAAGATCACAACTAAAAGAACTTTTAATCTTGTTATCAATGATGGTTTTTTAGAAAAACATTTTGTTGTTATACCTTTCTTAACAAGACCATTCACTGCCTCATAAGTATGCCACAATCACATGGAATTTGAAAGATTCTTTTTAGGGCATCAGATAAATGTTTGAGTAATAAGTGGCATTCTTGAACTTTTAAGCGTGAAGTTGGTTTATCTTGATTGGTTGTGGCGTGTAAGGTAGCGGAGGAACCTCAGAGGACAATTACGCTTGTGAGTTTATGCCTTAGAGTTGTAATGTATTTCTCCCGCCTTCTTGGTGTAGTGGTCAGCAAGTTAGGCGCGTATTCCAGAGGTCCGTGGTTCGAGTCCCGGCGAAGGCGCTCATTTTCCAATACTCATGCTTTCGAACAAATCCTAATGTCTCTACATTGGCGCTCGAACTAAAAGGGTAGTGGATGATGATTGTCCACCACCAGGATTTGGCGACTGGGTCCCCAAATCCCAGTCGCCTTTTAAAAGAGGGAGTACGTAAGGTATTTCTCCCGCCTTCTTGGCATGCCTTCGTGGTGTAGTGGTCAGTGCGATCGACGCGTATTCGAGAGGTCTGTGGTTCGAGTTCTGGCGAAGACGTTGCTCATTTTTCACCTCTCCTGCTTCGAAATAGCCTAATACCTCTACAGAGTCAAGTGGCCTAAGTTTCGACATCAAACGATCGGTTTTGAAAATCAAGTGGTAATAATGGAAGAAATGCGAAACTAAATTTCTCAACATCGGGTCTACCCTCGTTTTTAAACTTATAGTAGCTGTGTAAAAATGCAGCTGTTCATTATTTGGATAATGTTCTTCAATCGTTTCTGTCGTTAAGGAAAATGAAATTTCTGCACTGCAATCTAATTTCAGGTTAACCTGACAAAACTCCAATAGCAAATCGGATATCAGAAGAATGACAGAGTTGTAGTAGTGGATAGGTAGAAAATTAGCTCACATTTCAATTTATCTTTCATAGCAAAATGAACAAAGCTTCGATAAGTTTCAAGCCTTTGTGGCAGGCCAATTATCATAAGACACTTAGGCATCTGATGAAGTCTAATTTTCTAGAAAGCTTTAATATATAAATTTGGATTTTATGAAATATATACAATTTTTCAACGTAATGTATCAAGGCATATACTTGGAATGTTTTAGAACGCCTGTAACAACGCGAAAAGCTTGGTTTTTCAAACGTTCCAGTTTGTTTTTCAAATTTTCAGAAGCAGATTTTTAATGACCGCAACAATATTTCATAACAGGTTTTACAAATATTTTGTTAAATTGCAAGTAAAGGTCACATACTCCTAAAGGACACCTGATAGTTGTTTAATTATGCTCGAATGGTTATTTACTTGTACTTCTACTCTTCCACCTGGGAATTCCATGACTTCTTTTTGTTCAAGACGACACCGAAGTATTTAAAAGCTTGCCTTTAAGGCACATGAGTACCTTTACGTGTAGTCTCAAGATCAAGAGACTTGTAATAAAATGAAAAAATCAGGAAATGAAAACGTCAGGTAATAAAAGTCAATAAGAATAGCAGGTAAGGAATGTTAGGCATGTGATACGTTGAGAAACTCAGGTATCCTCAAAATGCAAGAAAAGAGTGTAAACTACACTGACTACCAACAAGTATTTGGACACCTGTGATAGAAAAGGAAAACTAACTTTATTCAAAATCAATAGTTCGTAGAGCCTCCACGAGAGGTAATTACAGCGTGGACCCTCCGGGCCATACTTTCCACAAGTCTTTGCATGACAGCTAGTGGTATTTTCTTCCACTCGGCTTGGAGAAGACATAGAAGTTCCTTCACCGATTTTGCACGGATAGTGCACCCCTGAATTCGGCGATGCAACTCGTCCTAGAGGTTCTCGATAGGGTTCAGGTCTGGACTCTGGGCAGGCCAGTCCATTCGATGAAATCCATTGGCACCATACCAAGCCTTGGTTAACGTCGAAACATGACAACTGGCATTGTCGTCCTGAAAGTAACAGGGGTCCAACCCGTAAAACTGCCACAACGTAGGAAGCACATTGTGATCCAAAATAGTGCAGTACGCATCGGGTAAAGGGTGAATCTTGATTCGTCACTCCAAAGAACCCGTTTCCACTCATCTACGGTCCAATTTCATTGTGCTTTGCACCACATTAACCGAACAGCGCGGTTGGACTTTGTGATCAAAGGCTTATGGGCAGCAGCACGACCATGAAAACCAAGCAGATGTGCTTCCTTACGGATGGTATTCATTGAAACAATACTCCCGGATGCCTATTGAAACTCCTCGCGGATGAGGGCCATCGGTTGGGTGCGGTTCTTCCGAAATTCTCTCGACAGCACTCGTCGGTCTCTATCTCCCAGTTTCGTTGGTCTGCCGACTCGGGGCACATTCCGACAATCACCGCTCATCTTCCACTTCTTTAATCCCATAGGCCACTGTCGATTTTGGGTACTTCAGATCGCTAGATATGTCCCTTAAGGATCGGCCACATTTGTGATACCCGATAATTATACCTTTCTCGAAATCAGAGAGCTCCGAACTGCGAGGCATCTTGCATGCGACTAAAGCAGATGCTGTTTCCTACACGTTATATACCGGTGGAGTCCGTAACGTACCTTAGGACCACAGATATCGTCATTTGCATAGGTGTCCAAATACTTATTGGTAGTCAGTGTATATGCGCACGTGCAGATCGATAGCCGTGGGTTTCTCGCTAAGTTTGCTATTTCGACAAATACCATTTTTTAACAGGAAATACAAGCATAATATCTATAAGAAAATAAAGCTCATAGTTACATTTTCTAGTTACTTATATAATAGTTTTTGCATTGTATTTCAAGCAATATTAACTTTGAATAAAAATTTAAAATAATAAAATATTAACAAACGAATTGTGCATTAGTAGTTAATAATTCTTAAAAATGCAGCTCCTTCTGATTATTTATCACTGCATTCATTGTACATAAAATTTATTGAATAACATTACATGTCACTGATATTCACTGTATGTATAACTCATTTACAAAATTTTCTAAAAAGAATTTTCAGTATTAAAGAGGTTTTTTAAAATACTAAATAGAAAAAATAAATTCTCGATAATGTAAACATTTACCTGAAAATCTCATACTAATCATTAAAAAAGAGAAACACATTTCCATCTGTTCAGATGCTACAGATGCACTCATTTTATTTATGCATAAAAAATCTTCCTAGACTCCAACTTCCCTAAAAAACCATTAATATTGTATACAAAATGTATGCATTTCATTTCCACTTATTTTTGAAAGACCTCAATATATAATTGTTGAAATAATAATGCCTGATTTTGTCTATAAAATGGAAAGCGTTTGTATGTAAATGTGCATATATCCTGTGCCTAGGTAGCAATGATTTATCAAACATAATTATAACTAAAGGGGAATACCCATATTAAAATTCTTATATTTCAAATTAAATTAAGAAATCTAATAAAGCAAAAGAATTGCAATTTGAAGTCTAAATAAATTTCAATTTATAAATTGTAAATTTTAAGTAATATTAAAAACTTTTTTAATTTTAAAATTAGGAAAACTTTTACAAGTATCAAATAGTAAAAGTTTTAAATTGAAATGAAAAAATTATATTTATACATATATATATTTATATATATATATTGGAACTAAAATAAACCACATAGAAAATTAATTTTAAAATCTGTTCTGATTGAATATTCATGCCAATCAATTGAAAAATATATCTCAGTACATATATTCGCTAATTCAGGTACCCTCTGTGTTCTTAAAAAAGCAGTTTTAGTGAATTCATAGGTATTCAGAATTTTCAAACCCAAGTAATAAAGAGACAGAATCTCGTAAGCTAACGATATGCCTAAACTGCTATGATTGTAAGACATATAACATAAAATTTTATTTAAAGCACTGTATTTTTCTTCTGTTATTTTACTGACATTTCAGTTGCCTTGTAATTTGTACAAAGAAGGTAATGCAGTTAGAAACAAAATAAAAAAGGTAAGTTCAGTCTACGGCTTTCCAACTATATTTTCAATACTTACAAAACCATAACTCCTCCTGTTTTGTACCATTCTTTTCTATATTCCCTGTACGCTTTGATAGCTGATAGTTCACCTCTTGAAGGATACTGTCCTTCATGTTTACAAAATATCTCCATAACCTCCGGTATAAAGGTGTGCACAACATTAAAAGATCCAATTTTCTCACGTACGATATCACCGTATACAGCATGCTTATGAAGATCTGCTTGGTGTTGTCGTGAAAGTTTGTAACGACCTATAAAATAAAAGATGTTGAAAAAGGCACAAAAAAATAGTTCTTATTTAAAAAGTTCTATTTTTTTTATATACAGTAAAGTTATAAGGTATATCTCCCACATTCTTAGCGTGCCTTCGTGATGTAATGGTCAGCACACTGAGCCGGTATTTCAGAGGTCCGTGGTTCGATCCCCGGCGAAGGCAATGCATGTTTTTCATCTCTCCTGCTTGTAATTAACCTAATGTCTACAAAGTATCCTGGGAATCTGCTTAAAAAAGTCATCTTACTTCTGGGTAATAAGTGCATTGATTTGGCAATACGTTAATAGCAGAAGTTAGAATTTCCGAAACAGGAGACCTTGCATTAAAAACTGAACTTCTCATTGTGACATTTTTCTCCACCATTACATTTTGGACAAAGAGGACAGCTATGGAAATGAAGCTGCCTACAGCACTGTGCCCATATCTTCAAAGGAAATTCCTAAGAAGGCCAGTAATACAAAAACGAACTGTTGGAACAGTACACCTGAGCCAGCGTTCACAGACGGCGATCACACTAGTCAAAAGATATCCTCACGTATCGTTGGACTGTAAAAGTTCTGTTGCTAAAGAACAAAACTGATCGGACTTCAAGTGAAATCGCGTCGCTTATCGTGATATACATCAATCCAGACAAGTAGCAAAAAGTCCATATTGTCGCTGATGACATTACCTCCACACGCATGGCAGTTGATCCTCTACTTCAAGACTGAAGTCATACTCATCACTAAGTATTGCCCACAGTCTTTTAGTGCAGCTCCCAGATGCTCTTGGGAGGCATCACTGTAATCTGTGGTGATTTTACTGAGCCAGAGGGGCAGTGGTCGTAAAGGTTTATATGTTGGTTTGGTGGTATGCATCCTAATGGTAATAGTACTCATAGGATTCTACAGGGCTTTTGTGTCCAACTCACGGCCCGTGGGAAACATGCGGCCCAAGAAGTGAAACGTGAAACGAAAAAGAAATATCGAGATATGTATAAGATACTAATCTGTATAATAAATCTCAAGATATGTACGAGAAAATTATGAAGAGCAATGATTCATTTTATTGTTGCCATAGAGGTTCCAAGCTGGCTTTCAACATGGACTAATGGGTCATTTGATGCTCAGAGTTGGAGAGAAATGAAGTGGAATTTGAGTGGAGTGGAGGTTCAAAACCTTCTTTTGAGTTGCCCGCGAGGTGATTATTAGCCCAAAGGACGTTAGCTCACTAGGGCTATTAATTCCGTTTTGGCATTTTGCGTTGAAAACCTTAAATGCCATTTCACTTTTCAAATTGTTGCTATCAAATGTTATCTCCCTGTGTTATATTTAAAGAAATTAAACAATGAAGAATTTGCATAAATGTAGGTATGTTCCTCGCATTGTGATAACGCAACGGTACCTAGAGCCATCAAATTTTTACGTAATCTTCCACAGAATATGGGCACCTGGAAGCCCTAATTTGAAATTTGAAATTTATTTTATTATCGATTTCATATTTTGTAACACTTCAACGAATTTTTGATAAACAAACTCAACGATTTCAAAGCGAGCAATGGCAAAACTGTACGGAGAAACATTTTTTAGCCCGCTAGACTGTGTATCGAAAACTCTAAAGATATGCATATTTTAAAATTATTTTGCGATAGTGCTGTTGAATTGAATTTTATGATTTAAGTGCAAAGAAGATTTAATAAATAAAGGTAAAACAGAAAATGTTAAAAAGAAGTCCCTTTAGGCGTAATGTAAAATCTGAAAGCTTTCAGATGTTTTTAATCATTTTATCTATTTTCTTTTTCATTTTGATAAGTTGTTTACGTTTGTCCGTATCACCAAAGTGAGGATATGAAGATTAGTGTTCTCAGGGTTTCTCATCATCAAGCTGCAATTGATAACAGCAATGTTATGTTTTCAACTGCTTCAAAGTGTGTTTTAAGAAGTGTGGTTTTTTTCAAATCCTATTTCGAAACGTTTGCGGAATTATTGCTATGTACGGGCAAACATAACACTAAGAATGGGGAAAATACGAAGCCTTAATTTTCGTTTTGATACAAGAATTTGAAAGTAACTTTCAAAATTTTTATATTTTTTTCCGATCTTCGTTTACAATCGCTATATATACGCTCCCACCAAGTTTTCAAACAGAATATACAGTATTGCAGTCAGACACTCAAGGAAAATCTGATTGCGTTTCTTTGTTGGGCTGTTACAATTCACACTTACCCAGAGAAAAGTATACCTCGCTATACAGTCGTGCGTTATTTACGCCACCATTATTTGGCGGAACGTACATTTAAGAGTAAAGTACACTAAGAGTAAAAATAGAGCCAGAATATCGCATGAACATCTCCAGAACTCCCTGAGAATTGCAACCACTTCAACTGCATCAGACACTGATGCATTAGTTTCTCAAATTCAAGGTCAAATATCACATTAACTTTATGACTGTTTTACTATCTTTGTAAGTGTATGTAACATTTTTAATGAAAGTTATGTGTAAAATGTCAAGCGCAACATTAAAATTATTCTATGTTGTTGCCATTATATTAAAAAATCAAAAATTAATAAAGTTGAAATTACTCAAATATGTTTTCATTTTATTTGTTCATTAGCCATCGTTAATGTTAATCAGCGACAGCTTGCCATATGAGTTAAGTAAATCAACTAATTCAAAGTTTTCTATACATGCTCTTTCTTATACATTTAGTGTACTCTCAGCACTATATTATATATACAGGGCAGGAGACCATTAATAGAGCAGCTTCACCATCATTTCGACTTTTCGCTTCTATGCTCCATTGATGGAAACTACCTACCATTTTCTATCAGTGGCATTTATTTGAAATAAAATTGTACAAATATACATATGACATACAGTAACACATCCCTCAGGTCTTGTGGTGTTTACATAGATGGCAATGTTTACAATAAAGCCCATAACATTGTATTTAGAGAATTGCTACATGTGTTGAAAATTTATGTTTGCAGAGTTTATATATAATTTTGAAGAATAACCGGATTACATAAGATAAAATATCCTTATACATTTTAAAGAATTTAGACATATATAATTTAGAAATAATTGAGACAAATCAAAAAAGAAAGAGAAAAACACTAAATATGGAATAAACATTAAATAAATTTAGAAAAATGTAAAATGTAGACTACATATAAACATTATAGATATTCTAAAAGTAAATAATATATTAAGTAATAATAATAATAATAAATAGATAAATTAGATAAAATATTAGTTATACTACAAAAATATCAAAATTATCTATTTATAAAGAAGTTAGAGAAGAAGAAATATAAGATATAAGTAGATCAGTATGTGTTAGATAAGGAGATATAAATAGAGGAGTATGTTATGAATCATATTAAGCCTTATTAGTAATTGGAAAAAGAGGAGTTTTTTAAATTTAAAGAGTACAGAACAGAAAAGAAATGGTATCAAGAATATAGAAAAGGATAAGGATAGTGATTAATAATCATCCAAAGTTAAGTAACTATTACAACTAAATTATTGCATTATAGAAGAAGTACAAATAAATGTAATGACAGTAGCAATATTATTGCTTGCTGGGATTGCTTTTTGATTGATATATTACATTTAATATATAAATTATGTTAAAAAGATTTGTTACAATAACGTTGATGTGACAAGAAAAGTAACTTTACAGTTAATATAGACAAAATAGTAATATGCAAAATCCGGAATGTACTTTACCACAGAACGACATTTTAACTCACATGTGTTTTATAGTTACCAGTCTATGCCTTAAATATTACCGTGGCTTGTCAGTTTATACCCCCTCTTCTGGAGCTTGTAAGCGACCGCGACATGTTGCTTTACACTACTTTGCTATTACATAATACTTTACACTTTACATGATACTTTACTTTATTTTACTATTACATGATTACTACTTTGCACTACTTTTACTATTACATGATATTTTGATCACGTATGTATATACCCCTAAGTTGAACGGCAGCTGCGCGAGGAAAATCCGATAGCTTTCTTGTTACAGTTAGTTCATTTTTACGCTTTGTTTATTTCAGTTACTTATTTATCAAAATCATCCGATAAGGATCTCAACAGCCTCTATATTCAGTAACTCTAATAATGCAATGCATCTATTTGCAAACCTGTTGTTTAAAAACGTAGTGTATAGCTACAAGATAAAATAGCTGAACTGAAATTTTTAATCTTTAATATCGAAATATAAATTGAAATATTTTAGAAACACAGATATTTAAGAAAAAGTATTTAGATAAACTTAAAAGTAAACTAAACCGAGTATATACAAACCTAGCTAGCACCCGCTCGCTTTGCTAGGCACACTATCTATTTGAATGTGAACCTAGACATCTTATATGGACGAAATGTCTAATTTCGAATTGATAATGAATGCAAATATTTTTAATTTAAAGTAGGGAAATATAGTGCCAGTCAGTGAATCAAAGTCAAAAGTCACACACAAAAAAAGAGTTTTGACTTAATGCCGCCTGTGATGGTATAACAAAAATCCATTTCGGACAGGATTTACGTAAAACCCGTTCTTAGTGCACGTCTATATCGTGGGATGAGTAACTATGCAAAATTTCAAGTCAATCGGGTGTATAGTTTCGGAGATCTCGTGATGAGTCAGTGGTATTTCGCTTATATATATATATATATATATATATATACACAGATAGATAGATAGATAGATAAGATAAGCATAATGCTGTTATAATTTTGCATTAATAAATAATAATGTCAGTTACAATGTATACTGCCCACCTGTGATTGTTAATGCCTATGATGGTATAACAAAAATCCATTTTGGACAGGATTTACGTAAAATCCTTTCTTAATGCGCGTCTACATCGTTGAATAAGTAACTAGAAAAATTTCAAGTCAATCGGGTGTATAGTTTAGGAGATCTCGTGATGAGTCGGTGGTATTTCGCTTATATATAGATTGGGTATAAATCAAATGAAATTAAATAGATTGATTTCCAAAAATTTATATTCTTCCAATGTTTATTTGTAGCTAATTGTGCAATAATTAATGAAGCCAAAATTTATATCTTATCCTTTTAACGAATGAACTAAACATACACATTTTTATATGTAAAGCAGATTTATGTAGGAACACGTTATCACAGAATTCTACAAATAGCCATTCTCGATTCGATTTTTACAAAAATTAAAAGACTTTTGTTAGAGCACTTCAAAATTTTTCTTAAAAAATATTTTTACCAATTAGAGGCATATATATCCAAGCACTTCCTATTATAGGCAGACTAGGTATGCAAGGAATTTCCTCAAATGGCTTAGCTGCAGCAAGTTGAGGATCATCGTACTGGTTGACACCAGTAGTGATAGTGGCCATCCACCTAACAGCAGATAAAGGTTTTGGTAATAAACAGTTTACATGCAGTCCACTTTGGAGTATTTTTCCAAAATTAGAATAAGAAACCATTTTGCAGCCTGAAACAGAAACACAAGTTTTATTTCTCTAAAAAACACTTAATTATATCACTTAAGAATAAAGTAAAAATATTTCTAATAACGTGTATTATTCACAACTATCAGAAATACGTTTGCTTGAGTGGGAAGAGACCATTAATTATATATTTCGGATTAAGAAAGAGGAAAAATCAGTCGTGCTGTCACTTAGTTTCGAACTAGCGGTCTTCCTTTGCTAGCTGAAATAGCTAACCACTAACACCGCGAGAGCACTATACACTGGAATGCTATTTATCTGGACCAAAAACAAATATTTTATTCATTTTGATTACATGTTTGAGTTGTATATTAACTAACTCAATTATATTACTGTTTTCCTATTAATTTCTCTTCTACTTTCGTCAGCTTCGACCATAACGCAAATTAGTTAATTTGTTTAAGCGCAGAATTTTAGGTAGAGCATTTGTCATCTGTGGCAGACCGGTGACCTTTTTATATCGCCTTGCTATTGAACTTTTTAAACGGCTTTAACCTCGATAACCATAATCACTTAATGAAAATATTTAGGCTTGAGCCAAAACTAACTTGAGCGCATTTTATTTTGTATTCCAGTTTGAATGATCTATTCGGAATTTTCTGCAAGCTACGAAGGTTGTGTTGTGTTGTACTAAGCTTTGTGTAACTATCAGGCTGATGTGCTAATAAAAAGGTATATTGGAAACCCTCATTTGAGTTTACATTTACCGTAGTACAGAAGTAAGACAGTGCAATAAGCTGACTGTCTGATTTTTATGGTTCTGTGAGTTCAATAGTTAAAGTAATGGGGAACTATACAAAATATTAAAGAGCTTTATTTTAAATCCTGTTAACCTTCCCTTTCTAGCTTAATTCTGATCAGAAATATCGAAATTCAATTAATAGTATTATTCATCATTTTACGAGACGTGCACGACAAAAGTAAATTTACAAAATTATATATGTATATACATAATGAAACTTTTACGAGATACCAGGAAATTTTTATAAACATTTTAAGACAAAGCAAGTATTTTATTATCTCGCAAATAATTTTACAGTACAATTTTATACATGTATTATTCTAACTATATTTTTAAAAACATATACTTAATGAATTTTCCAAAAATTAAAAATCTTTTCTGCACACTATGTCAAAACACAAAAACCAAATTACTTAATGTAGTAAACCTAATATTCATTTATTTCCTCTTCAATCGAAAAAGAATGAAAAAAGACAAAAATTTTAAAAATATCTCACTTGTTTTCTCACTTGTTAGCAATTTAAAAAAAATATGAAAATCGAGTAATAGTATGAGCAATACCGCATTGAGAATAAGTAGCAATTAGCGATAGATTTTTATTTCTTAACAAGCTAGAAGTATTTCATGTAACTATTCATAAAATATTTCATGCGCTTTTATTTAAATTGACTAAAAATGTATCCACATACATCTGTTCATAAAATAAATGGTTTAACACCAATATAAAGATGAAATATCCATTTCATATGTCAAGTACTCAACTTGATACATGAAATATCCATTTCATATGTCAAGTACTCAACTTGATACATGAAATATCCATTTCATATGTCAAGTACTCAACTTGATACAGTTTAAATTTCGTATTATATCGTTAACCTCAAATTTATCCAGAATCAGATTTATCCAGAAGGAATCATAATATGAATTCTACGAAGCGATTGTTTCATAGGAAATATCTTTTTGAGCATTTAGGGATATATTTTTAATGGCATAAATTTTACTTATAAAAAAGATGAATAACAGGATTTGATGAGACTTTTTCCCGAAATTCTAAGTTTTCCAACAAAATTCCTTCTGACAACGAACGTATAGGGAATTGAAAAATGAGACTTAAACAAGTGGCCAATACAATACTCAGCACCCGTATAACATATAAAATGTTAAGCCAATGTATGCACTTCTGGATAGGAACTCCTAAAAATTTTATTTTAAATTACAAATTACGAAATTGGAATTTTCTGTGATGTCAAAAAATCCTGACTTCACAATGAGAATTATAAAACGTAAACGGGAGATATATTAGAGCGCATATGTGAACAAACTGTAAAGCTCCTTTAGATTGTACCTCTTTTACCAAGTCAACAAATTTTCCTGTTCTATTGAAGATCACGATACCTAAGCTTCTCATACTCAGGAAAGCAGATAACTTCCTTCAGTTGGAGTAATTGCCGAAGTAACAGAAATCTTCTTCAATATGATATTAGTGTTAAAAATATCTAGCCAAGAATGCAAAATAACCATTAATCAAATTAGTATGATATAACTTAACAACACTGTCCAGAAACAAATTAAAGAACCAATTATAAAAATGTTAAATCCAGTGTAAGACGGTTGTTATCTCAAGGTCAGCGTTATCACATAGTCCAATGGAATTTACATTCGCTACCCAGAAATATGCAAATATGTGCGCCTTCGGCGCATCTGGAAAGGATTGCAAGAGGGTGCTTCAGATTCTAATTTCAAGGTTTTAAAGACTAGGTTTCATGTGTGGAAGATGGAAGATGTCGCTGATAAGGCTTTTGAGAAATTATGCTTAATGCCATGAGAATGAGAAAATTGAAGCAAGACTGACAGAAATATATAAAAACCTAAATGCACCCAAAATCGTCACAATCTGTAAACGGTTAATGACACTGGCGTTGTATAGAGACAACCAGGTCAATCTCAAAAACATGCCACAACAGACTCTGAAGACCATTCTGGCAACGATTGCTGAACGAAAAATACGACTGACATCAGCCTAGATTGTAAGAAAGTTCGCTACTGTTTGAAATGTACATTTAATTGAATTGAAACTATACTGTAACTGTATGTCCTAAATCCTTATATTGAATAAATACTGCATGCCAGGTGTGGTTGTAAAATTTACCATAATAAGTAAACCCCAGATCCTTTGGAAAGCTTCAGTTGGAAACTTCCTCAAAGCTTTTATGTAAATTCTTATAAAATTTGCAAAAACATTTTTAAAGAGTTAGTTAGTATGGGAAGTTATTGCCAGTTGATCCATGGTACATCGCTGCTGTCTCCCATTCTTCTGACTAAACCTCTGCCTGTATATTTCAGCATTCATAGTTGTAGATTAGTACGGCCGTTCAAAATAATGTTTACTCAAACTATGATTCCACCACCTTTGTACCTTCAAAACCGATACTTTTCAAGGAAGTTTTTACAGAAACAGACAATTCTATCTTTTAAAGATAAGTCAGGCTTACCAAAATATAGATCCATTGTAAGTTCCATGTTCTTAGCTGTGAAATAATTTACATTACACGAAATTTTATAGTTGCTCCGTTAATTTTTCTGGCCAATGTATTTCTACTAACTTTTGTCAGGAGCTTCAGAGTGTTAATATTCACTGTTAATAGATTGTAGAAACAGTGAAGAAATCTCAAGAATTCGCGTTTCTTTATAATGAAATTCTGAAATGGGAAATATTTTAGAAGATCAGATATTTCCTAATTTAACAAGATTTATTAAAGTTGTACAGTTTTAAAGTACAGTAGTTGTACAGTAAAGTTGTACCAACAGCAACCGAAAGGATAACTTCAGTAGTGATACCATCAGTTGCGAAATCAATGAAAATTCTCTCGAAGAATATCTTAAATTTTGACAAAGAAAAAAATTTAAACATTCATCAAAACACATTTTACTATTTCAAAGCGTTATTTGAAACAGAAATGTATGCTAAAATAATGAATAAAATTTCTAGTGTACTTTATGCACATACGAAAATGTAGGAAGCGGATACTGAAACTAAGACTATATCTAGAGAGAAATACTTTATTAATTTGGCCTAAGTCTCTTTTGAAAGCAAATACTGGAACGAATCTTCTTAGAAATGGCTGATACAAGCCATATTCA
Source organism: Stegodyphus mimosarum (assembly GCA_000611955.2). Taxonomy (NCBI): domain Eukaryota; kingdom Metazoa; phylum Arthropoda; class Arachnida; order Araneae; family Eresidae; genus Stegodyphus; species Stegodyphus mimosarum. The sequence goes on from KK116783.1 coordinate 45,110, forward strand.
ACAAATAAAGTTAAACTTATTCATGTTTCTTCACAATAGTGGGTATTTTACTTCAGAATGAGGCAGAAAAAAATCGCTTTCGATCTCAGTCCTTCAGCATATCCCAAACAAGATAATGGTTTTGAAATTAGGGAATTGCGTAGTATGTGGAAGATGTATAAAATCAATTTCTTACTAGTAAGATCTCGCTGGCCCAACTTGGCAGACACTGCGATAGTGAGTACTGCTATGCGTGAAGTCACACTAAAACGCGCGAAGGGGTTGACACCCTTTTATTGTACCTTTAAAATTACAACTGCGTCTATTCGACGCTCACAAACTGCGCAAACCCGGCGGTTCAACTAAAAGTAAGGTAAAACTGAAAATAAGAACTACACTCATGTCCATAAATTAAGGATAATGCAAAATCAGGAAAAGGAAGAGTTAGAAGCAAAACAAATTTGACTAATTTTTAAAGCTTATTTATTAAACAAAAGGTAAAGAGCAAAAAAAGATGCTATATGTTTAATATTATTTAAAAAAATAGCGATTTTTTCTCCCTGGACCAAATTACAAAAACCACCTATTTACAAAAAACCAATATTACATGGTTGGTACGATTGTTAATACATTGTGTGTCTCCCAGACGATGCAATACAGTCCGCACAACGCCTAGGCATGCTGAGTATCAAATTATCGATCTCATCTTGGGGGATATTACATCACTCAAAAAGCAATGTTCTCCGAAGTTCCGGTAGATTGAAGGCATTCGCTTACGATGTTTGCATGGTGAGGACGGGCGTTGTCATCCATAAACACAAAATGTGTGCCCATGGTGCCCCGAAACAAACGTACATGTTATTCCAGATTGACGTCCCGATAGATGTGGCTTGTCATGGCTCCAATTTGAACATGCAGGTCAGTTCTGGAACCCATAATAATTCCACCCCAAACGAGCACTCCTGCACCACCGTAACGGTGTCGTTCAGTGATGTTTTCTTGGTGGTAACGGGTATCTGGAGCTCTCCATATGAAAGTCCGGCGAGAATCAGACTGCAAGCTAAACCTGGACTTGACGGAAAACATCACACAAGCCCACTGTTGCGGTGTCCACAATGCATGCTCTCTAATCCAAGCTAACCGCAGGCGAAAGTGAGTTGCAGTAAGCAGAACGCATTTGACAAGTCTACGAGCATATAGACCAATCTGCCCTAAGCGTCTGTACACGGTCTGCCTTGAAATTGTCGTACCAGTGGCTGAAGAGAGCTGATGAGACAGGTCTGAGGCTGTGCTCCGCCTGTTTCTTTTGGCAGTAACTGCCAAATATCGGTCCTCATTCGGCGTTGTAACTGTGGGGCGACCTGTGCTGTAACGTCTATTCACATTACCATCATCTTGGAATCGTTGCCAAAGCCTGGAGATGACACTCTGGGTCATTCCAAGTTCGTCTGATACTTCCAGTTGGGTACGCCCACATTCCAGACGGCCGATAATTCCACCACGTAAAAAATCAAATCATCCAAATGCGTTCTTTGTGTCATAACTATTCGGTTATTGCACTGAAATGCTTATAAAGCGCCTGCGAACAATTTTATTTCTTTGCCTGTATTCCTTATATATCACTCTCTTACACTCTCGTCATTGTGACGTACTATCGGTGTCATCTGGTTATAAGGTTTCTCCTTCAATCTCTTAATTTTCTTTGCTAAGCATATGCTGTGAAACCCTATGTGGAGGACAGTGAGCAAATCTAGGCTATGTCCTTTAGTGTTGAAGAACTACAAAGTCAGAAGGAGGGTTTAAAGGACCCTTTAATTCAAATAATTACAACTCTCCAACTTGAGAGTAAGCCGCTACTTGGGATGAACTAAAATAATATGAAATAAAGTGTGTTAACAATTCAAATACCTAACTTAACCTTAAGTAGGACGGCGAGGGAAGCCTAACTCTTAGTGAAATGCAATAATGCGAATTTCACTAGCAAGAACTAGTAATTGCAATTGCCTATGAAGGCGAACTTTCAGTAGACAGAGGAAATCTTTGCGTGCACAGCCTTACGGCGATAAATCCAAGACTCTGTTTTTTCTCCTCGTTAACTCCTGCCTTTCAAACTGCTTTCAGTTATATGCGATTTGCATAAATATCTCGCTCGCGCTAAATTCTGGCAGCAACTGAAACTTTGAGATATCGATAGGAAAGTTCAAACTAAAAATAACTTGTTTAATTAAAATAATGAATGCTACATGGTTACTTTCTGAAATTTGCATATGATTCTTGAAGATGTGTGTAGTGATTTTACAGGTGATATATTGATTTTAGAGTTTGATTTCCGCGTGACTCCGAATTATCCTTAATTTATGGACACGAGTGTAGATGAACAAATATCAAACACTATCGACGAGGCTCTGAGATCCTAACTAACCGCGTTTTTAATTACCGCTGATATTTAGCAAGATTTCTGATTAAACGGTTGAAAATTAGTACTTCTGCAAAGCTAGGCACACAGGCCGATACGCACTGATCTAAATTCTACCAAGCAATATCTTCAGCGCAGCTTCAAAGCAAGACTCTCACACTCTGGTTTCGTCTACTATTTAATTCAACTAGCTTCCGCTAAATTTGAATAAACTGCGCGTGCTACTACAATTTACATACTCTGACACGGGCACTTCTAGGAGAAAATGAAGGCTAAACAGGAAAGGAATATTAACTTAAAATAAATGTTAATTAAAATAAATATAAACCCTACATACTCTCCAAATCACCCTGTTACTAGCTCTGCTGTGTAACCTTATGCATTATCAACTGATACGCTGTATTTTATTCTGAATAGAACATTTGAATAATTGGGTGAGTTTGATCCACCAGTCGTCCTTGATATTTATGTGAGCATCAAGAACAATCAGCGTTCCTTGAAACTTCTATATTATTTCCAGTCACATCTTTGCCATTCTATTTCCATGCTTAATTTTGGGTGCAAGGAGTCATATGGCGCTGAAAAAAATCCTCCACTCATAAACTCTGACAGATGTAAGACAGATGATAAAGGTGGATTCATCAATGAACATTACACATTTTACATTGTCTTTCGGCCAACGAGTGCGTTTTTCGCACTACGAAATCCGTTTTAGTATGAGCGGTATTTATCAATGGCTTTACTTTAACTGCTCGATGATGAATATTAATTCTCTGAAACTCTTGACAGGCAGGTTTTCTAGAAATTTACGAACTGAAGTAAATGTTTAGTTTCACCATAATTTTAGTAGCTGCTGCTTTATTCTTAAGTACTATTGTGGGATTTTTTGTTTATTAATCTATTATCCTTTTATTTTTACTTTTACTGTCACTTCTACTTTCTTTGGGCCCCAACAAGATGTTAACAACCGTTGATCGTGTACAAACTATACTCATGTCGAAAATTATCTTTACATACATGAAATTGCGGATTTCTTAGAAACTGTCAGCTATAATTTTATGAATTTCCATTAGATGTACACAACTTCATAACATAAATACAAAACAAAACATTTTAGAGCAATGTATATGATAGAAAACTGTTGCGTGAAATAATAAAAATGGCAATAATATGTTATTAAGAAAAGTTCAGGAAAACAACTAACTCAGAATATAAATTTAAGTCTTATGAATTTAACACGGAATATGATACACGCACATCACAACATGTTTTCATGCTAGTAATAACATTGTTAACCAGAGTTTGAGGAATTAAGTTTTACTCCTCTAGCAATACGATATTCAGGGCATTTACATCTTTAGAAGAATGAAGTCTCCATGCTTTTAAGCTTTGACTGCTTTGAAGTTTTCTATCCGGTTAAGACCACAAGATTTTGCTAGCAACATTATTCGTTCAATGTCATCACTTTCATGGAATTCGTCAATGAGGTTTGCTCTATGTAGACGAACATTATCACTCATAATAAAAAGGTAAATAAACTTGATTTTCTGAAAAGCCCTATAAAAAAATTCTAAGACCTAATCCCGATATCTTTGACCTGTCACACGTCTACTCTCAAACTCAGGTTGAGGCGTACGTCAATCGGCCATTATTCCTCTTCATACCATCAAACCCACGTTACCGAAACGATGACATTCCATAATTTTCGTATTTTGATTCTTTCCGAATGCAAATACATTTTGAATCAGATACTTAACTAAACCTCGACTCGTCGGTCAAGAGAATATGGCACCATTTTGTTGCTCATTCCAGTTCTGATATTCTTTGCACCAGTTAAAGATCCCTCTATAGTTCTGAAAACGTGAAATACATATCTTGGCTTTCTGGCACAAAGGTCTTAAAGGTTTTTTGCATAGTTTTCCACAATGCAACAACCTAGTGATGACGGCAAGCTTTGAACTTAACTGCCCAACAGTACACTTGCTACTAAAGACGGGCAGTTATTGTTCGATCTTGATAAGTAGCTGTTATTCATTTCCAGCCTTGACCAGGCCTGCTTATAACAGTTGCAGAGTTTTGAAATTGTAACCATAGCTTAACGATTCTCCGTTATGAAATATTTAAACATTTTATTGATTCCATGAATGTCTACTATGCTTCTAAACGGCCGATCATTCGTCACTTCACGGATTCTTCCAAAGGATACTCCGGATCCATAACAAAAACCGTTTTGAGTCCTTACACGCTGGAAACAAACAATATGCTGCTGAAATTCACTCAAATAATCACTTTGTGAAAATCGTACGATTCATCGTCAGATGATGTAACGTCCGGTTTGCACATCAGAAACAGTTTGATCACTTTTGATTGCGTAATGCTAATTACACTTGTCTGTCACATATTTCTTGCAAAAAGGGATTACATCGATCGGATATTTCATGTAATATCATTATTTGAGATACGTAAAGATAAATCTGTGCATAAGTGTATTTTTGCCCAGTGTCTAGATTTATCTGAGTCGGCTTTAGCCTTTTTGCTAACCGTATTCTCTCATGTTATTCAAGACTTGAACCAAAACTTACTGTAAGGCATTATGCTGTGAGTTGCATAATTAAATTAGCTTGACCTTTATGTTCTGTTAACATCGTAAAAAGCGGTGGCTCGTTCTGTAACTACACGAGCAGTGTACGCTGTTAAGTTGAAGTTTGAATGTAAAGATTTATTTTAAACCTTCTTCGGAGTTTTCCTTCTTCGGTTCTTTCCTTCAAAACCTAAAATAGGAAGGTAAGTCTTCTGATTGTCTGCAAAAGCTAGTATTAGCATTTAAGTAAGTTAGGTGACGTTCACTATTACTACTAACCTCCCGTATTCTTTTTAAATAATTCCCTTTTACGCCGTTAATTACTGAGACTGTAATACGTTCTTCTCCATTCCCGTGTTGTCTGTCTGAAGTAATACTGAAAGAAGCTCTAAATTAAGTTAAATGGAGATTAAATACCGTAAAGATAGTTAAACAAAGCCAAATATAAATTTAGTCATTTTTTTAAACCTAGTACTATTTCTCTATAAATTAATACGAAATATTTTTGCTGGATTTTCACACTGTGAGGAGAACTCTGGGGATACGATTTTTATAGCACATTACCATTTATTAACAGGCCTAGATTGTTGAAACGTTTTATATCCCGAAAGATATGCCACGTATCAGAGTGGTAATGCATCAGTATGTATAGTTTTGTTTTAATTAATTAGTTATCTTATCATTTTGGTTTTTCTATACTTCTACTTTCATCAACTTACTACAGGATGCAAATTAGTTTAAAATATAAATATGTGTCAAGTTTCAAAGTTTACTAAAACGGTTTGGCAGCTTGCGGTGTCATTTTACTTTGATTTTCTGCTATTTGCTTTAGTTCATCGGCTTTTCTTGCGGTTTTTCTTTGCGAGTAATAAGTCACAGGAGAGGCATACTATATTGAAATTGGGAATTATATTCGGTTTAATCTGAATTTTCGTGAAGACTCTGTTATTCTACCTACAAGCTAGCGGAAATTTTGTTTGAGTTAATTTCAGTTTGCCTAACCGTCAGATTAACATGCTGAATAAATATTTTTCTTTGGCTTTCAATTCTAGCTACGAAGTCAGACAGGACAAAACGCCTTCCGGTAGTCTTACGGTTAACTTTGGTGAGTTGAAACTTTTACAGTAACTTAAATGGACGCACCGCAAAAAGGGTGAAGTGTTATTTAAGGAGCATAAAAATAAGCTTCGTCGTCTTTCATGTCCTGCATACTCCCTCCAATTCCATGTTTCAAATAGCAAAGCGCTTTCACTTCTGTTTGACCGCTTGTAAATAAAATTTTATTTGTTTACAAACTTTATAGCTCAGTATTAATTATAAATACTCATATTTTATTATTCTTTGCTCCCATAGAATGGAAAATGATAACTATAACTGGTTATGTACACAATTGTTCCCATGCTTTGATTTGAAAATATGGCATCTATTGTAGTATGTCGTTTAGTCACATACAATTCAGATTCACAAAACAGTGACTTAACAACCACAAAATTTTTCAATGCATTAAATCTTTGGAATTTCCAATAGAGTGTTAAAAGTTGCCATACAACTTTTCAGTCTTTTCTCATTTCATGATATCAATTTTCAGTTTTCTAAATAAGATGGCCAACTTTTTACCTGTCATTTTAGGCTTTTTACTAAACATCACTTTCTTCGCACTCCTATCACGTAAACTAAACAAACAAAATTCTCCCCTCTAAGAAAAAAACACACGTCTTTAGAATCTTCAGTAGAGAATTAGTTGCTGTCATGCATTTTTTACATTGGCTATGTTAATTATATTTGTTATATTACTTCTTAAAAACTAATACATAGCCAGAAAAAATTCTGTAAGGGCTCAGAGTTTCATGATTGACTAAAAGCGCTGTTTTAAAGTTTAACGAAGATTATCAGAATAGATTAACAACAAACATGGTCCCGGTGGTATAGCAAAATATTTCATAGGCTATTAGATGAATTTGCATTTAGGGAACTTGAGTGCAGATCGTAATATATCTTCTATATATTAAATAAGTTTAAAAATATGTAATTCTATTAAAGTATTTAATATTTTAATTAGATATATCATGAATTAAATACATTTTGATTCAAATCAACCAGACTCAAAAGTCTAAAATACAATATTTTTAAAAATTGCACATATTTGCTTTTAAATCACGAATTTGTTCATTAAGAGACAGATTAAATATGAAAGAATTAATATCTTATGTTTTTCCGAATGGCAACAGACTCGAATGAAGAGTGAAACAACACAAAATCGCATTTAGACATTAGTAGAATTTTTGAGTTAGTAGCATTTGGTAGGATCATCCTTTTATTTGAAAAGTGATTCATACAAAACTGAGGACTGACGTTGATACATTCATTTGTTTCATAATGAGAGCTCGTCTTCATAATAAGCTTATTCTCGTTGCATTTAGCATAATGCCAGGAATATATTTAAATTAGAAATATAAGAATATATTATATAGAATTACTATGTTGTTCTTAATCACATGCAATCACACCAAATTTAAGAAGTTTTGAATTATGTCATAAAATATTTTTCACAAAAATTTGTTCAGCGCGTAATAAAATATCAGTTGCCGTTTATCAGTTTGGCATATGGGAACAACATATCTAATATGCTCTTCCCATTGATGTGAAATCTTATATACTACTAAAACTGAAAAGTTTTGGATTACATTTTAATATACTTTTTCATTACAAACCATTATAGGTGTCAAGTGAAGTCCCACCTCCTGTTGTCGAAAAACTGTCATGGGCTTCTTGTAAAGTACTACTCCCAGTTATCCAGTTTTCCCCAAAATCTAATCAACTCTTTATATGAACGCAGAAGCTTACATACTAAAAAAAGGAATTTCGGAAAGTTTCATATAAGAGTTATATGAGTTAGCCTAAAAAATCGTCACACGCAGGCAGACAGACATAACTGTACAAATCGTAAAAACATGTTGTGGCAACCTTAATTCGTGTTTATTCACCGAAACTTTACTATCGAATTTTTGGACCGAAACCATTACCTCACTTACCTGCATATATGTGTATGTAGGTTGTCCCACAACCTATATCCACATTACACATGTGTATACAGGTTGGAGGGAGGTAAGGACATTTTGAAAACAGTTGCTATTGTATCGGTTCACTTGTATCGATCATTTCTGAAAAGAATTCCTGTAGTACATAGAAGTTACGATATTAACTATATATTACGCAAAGATTATTTTCCCTATAGGGATATCTCTGAAGAATCTTTTTTTAAAGCTTACTTGTTTACGCGTACTTTCAGTTTACACTGACTACCATGGAATAACACACAAACCAAATTTCTCCAGAGCGAGTGAGAATTGTTTGCAGTACAGATTATTTAACGCAGTATAACAATAGCAGTTGTTTCGAGTCAATTTCATCCTTTCAAATACATCCTTCATCACATCAATTAGGTAAGTATATCTTACTAACAATTAACACAGAAAATCTGAAATTCCATTCATTTTGTTCTTTTAATGTTGAAAAAATCGCTTTTCAAGAAGCATGAAAAAGCATTTCACCCGTATGGCTTGAAAACTTTCAAAAGGACCCGGATTTCCAGAAAACAGCAGTTCTAAATGCTATAATGACAGTAATGAGTCACTGCGCGGTAGAATAAATTATCTGCAAGCTTCATTATCTTTTATTATGAAATAATGAAGAATCTGCAGGTTTTTGCTTCACGTTGTGATACCACGACGGCATCTAGAGCCACCAAATTTTGAATACATGTAGTCCTGCATTAAAGTACGTGTACCTCGATGCTTGAAATTTGAATTTAAAATTTGTTTCTCGCTATTTTATAATTTCATGCATACTTAATGAATTTTTATTAACAAATTACGTGATTTAAAATTAATATGTTAGTACTGATCGAAGAAAAATACTTTTATCTTCGCATATTAGTGTATTGTTATTCAGCAAAACGTAAGATATTTATTTTTTATCTTTCAATTTAATCATCAAACTCAATGGTTTAAAAGCAATGTGTTATCAACGTTCGAAATAAAATACTTTTATCTTCCACGTGCCAGTGTGTTGATATTCCGAAGAGTTACTTAATTATCTTTCAAATTTAATCTGCTTATTAGTAACAAATTAAGCCATTTAAAAGCAATATACGCAACCCTTATTAATACACTTTTCCCTTTTTTTAATAATATACCTGACTGATTTAAATAAAAATCTATTTGATTCTTGATAAGGCAGATTCATAAATTTTATGGAATTTTGCATTTTTTAATTTATAAAATATTTTTCTAATGCAGTATGATACATAATTAGTCCAAAGGGATTTAGTCCCGAAGGACTATTACTTTCGTTTTGCGATTTTGCGTTGATTCACTCTGAATGCCCGATTCACTTTTCAAATTGTTGCCACTAAATGTTATCGCTCTGCATTAAAGTTTAAAAAATGAAAAATCTGCATAAATGTATGCATGTTATTATTATTTTTTTTTACGTAGCTTTCTCTTCAAAAATCGTCTGCGTGCGTTGCACGGGAAAATAAAAAGGAATTTTAATTACAGTTCTAAATAAATAGCCAAATAAATGTGAAATTCGTAACAATACTCTCTAAAACTTTAACGAATTTTTCATTAACAAACTCAAAGATTTCAAAGCCAGCAATACCAACGTTGTACAGAAAAACATTTTTATCTCCAGCGCGTGAGAGCGTGTACCGAAATTTCTAAAGATATGCTCAATTTAAAATTATTTTGCGATATTGCTGTTGAACTGTATTTTAGAAGAACATGGTATTTAACAAATAAAGGTAACACACAAAATGTTAAATAAACGTCCCTTTGGACGTAATTTAAAATCTGAAACATTTCAGATTTTTTTTTTTGAAGCAGTAACTTTTTGCAAATTTTAATTTCCTTTCACAATTTCTTAAAAGCGAATTTGTTCAAATGTTACACTGTAATCTGAAGACTTCATATTCAGTTGCCTCACCTAGCTGAATCCGTCCTAATAATTCGTAGGAGAATCAGAATTCACAAGTGCACGTCAGTATCGCCACTGAGGGAGGGATTTTAAAAATATACCAATTAGCTTCTATTACTCTAGTGACTCTGAATCTTTGAAAGTGCATATGAGAACATGTTGTTGTTTACGTTTCACTTTGTTTCGGATTTATAATGTATGGCGTATAAATGCTGCTATCATTTAAGCAGAAAAAAAATCTCATAATGCTTTCAATTTATAAGTTTATTTAATCGTCAACATTTCACTTTTGGGAAACTTATCATGCACCGATATTCCGATTAATGTTCGTGGAATATTATCGCTCTTTATATCAATGAAATGACTCAAACTACAGTTAGCCTCGAATACCATTCAAGAATTCAAGTGTATAATTTTTATCGTAATTCTCAACACGATAACTAGAAATATTACAATGAATCTAGTATTTTCCTATCTCAATATAATCGTCATTTCTTTGATTTTGTATGAATAAGATTCGAAATATATATTGTGAATGATCTGATTATACCTATTGTTAACATTAAAAGTTATATATAAATAAATTAAATCTCTTCGTTGTGAATAAAATAAATTCATTCTGTTTGAAGAGCATTTCTTGTGCAGACAATACTTTTAAAAATGTACAGGTATTAGTGTGAAATTTAACATACTAAATATGCAGGAATGTAAATTAAGAAAGTTCACTTTGAATAAAACTATGCATTGCCCTTTACAGTAGATCGCCAAAAACTCGGCTTAATGTGGACCGAACGGCGGCCAAGTTTGTGAAAATACCGAGTTATCGGAAAGGTTTTAAAGTATATAAGTACGAGTTTTTCTTCAGAAAATACACTACTTGTATATAACTTGTAACTCAAACTTAAACTACCAAAGTACCCTTAAACAAAGGAAAAGTACGTACTTCATAAAGGCATAGAGCCCTTACTAATGAATATTAATGAATACATATTGTACAGTAATTTACCTGATAAGACAGACCTCAGAAAAATATTTTGTGAAAGCATAAAGCGGTCTATAATGAAAACTAACTAGTCGACTTTGCAAAAACTGACTACTTTTTTTTTAAAGAAATGCGTAATGTCCTGTTGTTTTCTGCACTGAACTCTGCGTTTTGCTGCTTCATCACGAAGACGACGAAGGAAAGTAAGTCCATTACCGACACACACTGTAGGGAGGTTTCGACAGTGTTTAATCTCTTTCGCTATGTGATATTTTAAGGGATTATATGGAGGAGTCCTCAAAGCCAACGCCTTTATCATTTTCCGTTATTTTTTCATTAACTGTGATGGCAGCAATAATTTCTGCATTGTGTCTTGCTCGGTGTCATTCTGGAACCACTGTTCGACGTCATTTTCATCCGCTGCTGCACATCCGGAAACTCTTTTTAGGAGGTCGAGTAAGTTTAGATTTTCTGTATCATCATGTTCAATGAACTCATTTCCCTCGTGATCAAGGAGTTTTCGCCAGGAACAAACTAGTGTTATTGATTCTAACTCGTTCCAGGCGTCCGTCATCCATCCAACTATATCGAATAGGTTAATTTTTTTAACGTATTGGATAAGGCCTTCACCATCATCGTTTTCAGAAAGAAGAGAGGATAACAGATATTTAAAACCTTTAAAAGAGCATATTTTAGAATTTTCGATACACAATCTCGCGCGCTAGAGATTAAAATGTTTTTTTTTTCTTCGTACAGTGTTCCCATTGTTCGCTTTGAAATCGTTGAGTGCCTTAATCATAAACTTATAAACGCTTTACAAAATACAACAAAACATAAAACAAATTCCAAATTGCAAATTTGGGCTTCCAGATGCCTATATTCGGGTGAAGACGTTACGCTATTCAAAATTTGAAGGCTCTAGGTACCGTTGTTTTATCCGAATGTGAGAAACATATATAAATTTATGCAGAATCTCCATTATTTAATTTCTTTAAATATAATACAGGGCTCTAATATTTGGCGGCAACAATTTAAAAAGGGATTCGCCGTTTATAATTGAATCAACACAAAATGTCAAAACGAAATTAATAGCCCTTCTGGACAAATTGCCCATTTGAGCTAAAAAATAAATACTTATATATTTCTTAAGCAAAAGTAGAGTTGATTGCTTGTTTGACTGAGTGCGGAAAATTATATAGAGATAAGGAGTCTTCGTGGAGGGCTTCCTAAGGGAAAATGGATTGTATTCATGGAAGGAAAATTACGAAAATACTCAAACATCTAGATTGTTAGCCGGAGTTTGAGCCCGAATCGATCTACCACTATTCAAAAACGTCTTAGGTACTCGGTTTCTGCTACTCGGTTCGGAAATTTTATGGATTTTGTAATTATATTGTACCTCTAAATATCCTTATATTATAACTAAATTTATAGCTGCATTGCTTATACTTTTAACTATAAAGTAACTACTCTGAATCACCAGCTTCGTTCAATCAATAAAAGATAGTTTAAATTTTAAAGACCTCATATTTTGCCGAATGACAGTATTCTGAGAAACTGATACACGCAGAAGCACATGAAAAGATTAAGATCTTATATTTCACGCACTGGCAGCCCTTCCCGAAAGCTGCTTCTATATGATTTAAGCTCATTTCTTCCATCATTTTCAGAGATTATGTCATGTGTCTGATCACGTCGATTCACGATCATGTCTGAAAATTTTATTTTCCAAAACTAATATTTTATATCATAAGTAAAAACAATGTGCCGCTTTCAACGTATAATAAGCCTCAAGTACTAATAAATTGCATACTAATTACGTTATAATTCTACTTAATGTACATATATAGTAATTGCAACTACGGCTATAATTATATTGTAGTTGAAACTGTAATGTAACTTTAACTATAAAACGTGCAATTACAGTTGCATTGTAATTGAATTATCTGCAGTTAAATTACGTTGTAATTGCACAATTTATAATACAATACATTACATATGAATTAACTGTAACTGGAATTACACTGCGGCTGAATCAACTGTAATTGCAACTACACTGTAATAAGCTCCATAATACAATTACATTGTAAATGAATTAATTGTAATTGCTCGATTTATAATTACAATTGCATAGCAACTGAAGGCTTCCAAATTACAATTACAATGCAATTGCTTTAATTGTAATTGCAATTACAATTACATTGTAATTACAAGTATAAAAAATTACAATTACATTGCAATTCAATTCTTAATCAGTTACATCGTATCTGAATCATATGCAACTCTGGATCACATACTATATTAATTTTCTGACCATCGGTTTAGCAATGTAAATCTAAGGACAAGATTCCAGTCTGTTTATCATACTGTTAATTCATTTAAAGCCAGCAACAAATTAATACATGTGTAAATATTTTCATTTTTCTTAAATATTTTATCTTTCTCACTAAATTTAATTTTTTTTTTGAATATTTTACTTTCTCACTGCATTTTAGTTTTTACATATATATACATATATGTGTGTGTGTTCTAAATATCACTTCACCCATGCTTAGCATATCTGACATATTTTAGAATTAAGCATGAAATTTCTAACTAACAAATTTGTGTAAATACAGAAATCATTTACTTACTTATTATGACAAATTCTAGGTTGTATTCTTCTTGTATATTATAGTCTTCAGTGGGTACAATTCATTAATGATGCAGCAGTATACACATTTTACATGATTTTGCTGATTCTGTAAATGACTGAGTTGTTAACATTATTAAATCCCATAACAATATTACCTTAACAATATTACCAAAAAAAGAAATAACGGGAAAATATCCTTATGCCTTAAGCTTATTTAAATTCTCCCAGCGCACTTCATCTTGGGAACGCTTTTATTTAAAGAATGTTGTTGAATAAATGGTGTGTTTTGATAAAATTGACGTAAGTGATCATGTGCTATTCGCAGTGCTTTCTGCACTCTGTCACTTTCAATTGATTTGTCCTTCGCTCAATAGCTGGTTTCCGCTAACATTTGTAATCTATTTTCCTTGACCTTTATACTTATCATTATCCTTGTGTATGCAAGGATATGTTGCATCCCAGCCTGCAAATCTAACCTTAATGCACCAATGAATATATATATATATATAGATATATATATATTGGTATCCATGTTTCCGAAAGATAGCATAAAAAACGGAATTTGTGGATTTAAAAATTTCCAAGTGATTGCAGTTTGTGTGTGAGAAACATTTTTGAGAAGGTGATATTATTCGGTTCTTCGTCGAAGGTACTGTTATTCACGTTAGTAGGGGTCACCCTAGATTGAAAAAACGATGCTTATCCATACATTTTTTCTGGTTGTTCGAAATAGTTATCTGAGATTCAATCTGAGATCTAATAGTTATCTGGCAGCAGTGAACCAAATAGTAATTATGTAAATGGTAAAGATAAACAATTACTGGAACAGGAAAAACACGTGAATTTTTTGAGTGATGCAGTTCGTGTGAAAACGAAATGAGACTTGATTTAGTTGATTACGACAAAGCACACGAGGGTTATCTGCGTTCGGGAAGGGATGCCTTCTTGGAAGACTTTCCAACAGTAACTGGCTCGTATATGCGTTACACATGGGAAAAACTCCACCGCTGATGGGCCGAAAAAAAATAGCATACAAAGGAAAAATATTAATTGGCTTTGCTGAGAATCTTGAAAGTATTCAAGCAACATTTGTTCAGTCTTTTATGATTTCTTCCTTAAGATCAAATTATTAAGATATTGCGTTCCCAGTAACTTGCTTGTATTGTTGCAGCAAAATTATATATTTAATTCATGTCTGCAAATGTCAAAAGTATTTCATGAAAGTTTTATTTTTTCTGGACTTTTGATCTGCCATTCTTTTTATTAGATAACAACCAAAATTAATTAAAATTACATTTGCATATTGCTTAAAAGCTCTGAAGGTTTTATAGCTTTAAAGAATTAGATGCATTATTAATCGTTCATCCAAGTTATTCTTAAGATTGAAAACTGCAATAATGATTAATAAATAATTATATAGTAATAAGATAAAAAAATCTCTTTTTATATCTCAATTTGCTTAATAATGTTTATTTTTTGTCTGTGAATTATTTGTACTTTGAAATCTTTTCATTTCTTTACTTCCCCTTTCCTTCACATCTACGATGTTAAACTTGCAAAATTTGAGATGAGTGAAATAAATAATAAATTTTATAAACATATATTTCGGAATATTTATTAAAGAATTATATTTATTTTAGTATTTAATGGAAAAAAACGTAATCCAACTGTTAAGATTTATTTATGTTAATAAATAACAACCTTTATTTATTTATTTCAAAACTTTTTTTCAGCAAATCCTAAAAAGTCATTACTTACACAGTATAAAAATAATTGTACTAGGACAGAAAATTTCGTGAATAGTTCTAAAATAATACCTATTAAGCTATTAATCTTAACTGCAAATGAACTAAGGATTTTTTATGTAAGTTTTTAAGTAAGTCTCTGGAAATTTAATTATTAAAAACAAAAAAATCTAAACATTGAACGAAATGCCCATATTCAAATCTGAAGCAAAAAAAAGTCAGAGGTGGATCGGATGCCTTCCGTGATGTAACTAGCCGGGCCATGTTCCCTAGTTGGCAGTGATTATCCCCCTCCCCCTTTAAAATATAACGTTTGTCTTGAATACGTGAAGATATACTGTTATAGAGTTCGTGTCTTCCACTGGCAGTTCGCAAATGTGATTCATCTGTCATCAATTGAATTCTTATTCTAGTATTCGTTGATGCCTCTTGGAATATTTTCAGAGCTTACAATACAATTTTCTACTTTACTATTAATTTTATCATGCCTCCCTCTCCCATCATAGCTTGCAATTTTTTATGCAAAATGCATATAAAGCACTTCACAGCCGCTGAATTTGTGACCCTCATGCGCTATTTAACAGTTCAATCTAACGACACATCGTAACGCATCTTGAATTTTTCTAAGAATATCAAGTATTTTAATTATTAAGGAGCGTCGGAATATAATATGCTATAGAAGTTCTCACTTTTGTTTCCGAGCAATGAATTATTTATCTCAGACAAGTTGGTCTATCATTTTTCATTAATCTGGCAGCATTTGCCTATTTTTATAAATAGTTCTTACTTCTCTGAGTAAGCAAAGCAATTCTGAGTATTTCATATCATCATTTACCGTCTTTTGAATGTCTCTGGTTTCTATCATAAGTACTGTTCCCTCTTCTGAAAAGATTATTTCTAGCTCATTACTGGCAAGATCATACCTTTCTAACTCTCCTTAGTGGGTTATTCATTTGGTAGTATTCGTTTTAAAGACTTTTTACTTTAATTTCCTAAAGTGCATTCTTCTTTGACTTTTGCCTGATAGTCCAAATAACAGCAAAATGAACATAAATATCAGAATTTATATTTTGCCATTGTCCAGTCTGCCTAGTTCCCTTTTCCATTAGGTGATCTGACTCACAACCGAACCATATTTATTTGAATAATATATTCTGTAATCAGCTTCGTAATTTATTTTTGTCCCCTCTATTACAATTAATAAGCATATCTTAGTTCAGCGTTTCTCAAACGTTTTATAAGGAGGACCACTTTCATACATTAGCATGTTCTGCTGACTACCTTAATATTGTCACCTTCGATAACAAGTTTTTAGCATTTATTTTTTATAAGTATATTTATGTTTTTAATAATTAATTAACATTTCTTTAATTTTATACTGGTATTAATCAATTACGGTTCGGCACGTTTGCCCCACAACTCGTTTTTCCGACTTGTTTGCCAGACAAGTACGTTTTCCCGAATATTCGGTTTGCTCAACAGGTATGGTGAGTAGTAGAACCTTTCCTCCTTTTTAAAGTTGGACCTTCCAGAATCTTAATTCGTTCTAAGTAACATTAACCTAGTTTGTTTGTTGTTGTTTGTTTGTTTGTTTGTTTGTTTGTTTTTACGTATATGTGTCAGATATCTCCACCGAGGGTTTGATTTCGTCATTCTTAATGGTCTACAGTGGAATACCATGTGCAATAAATACCATATTCCTGTTTACCCTCGAACCATTCTAGAAATAAGCGGCTTTATCTCAATAATTGCTGATGGAATATCACCAGACGGAAGAAGAGCAAAAGCTGGAATTTTTCAAAGTTCCAAACTAAACTCTTCCCCTTCAACGTACACTTTACTAAGCTCTGATGTCCCAATATGGTGCCATACGCTTTATCCTAATAGAAAGAAACAGCTTTTACTAGTGACATCTGGAAATTCGTGACTATTCGTGACTAGAAGAATTAACAACTGCTTTTTCTAAAATCACTCATATTGAAATTAAGATCTTAATCGAGGTCATGTTCAGTATAAAAATCATTCAACTATGGAAATAAATATATTGATGCGTGAGTACGGGTTCGTAATAGATTTAATGCACAAATTCGACAAAGGTTAATAAAACTTGTTTTTGTCAAATGAAATATAACAGAATGCCGTAATCTTCCTCAGAGATATTCGTACAAGTGTTCAAAATATCACGCAATATAATCAGTACTTATACTTTAAACTACTAAAAATGTTAAAATACAATACAGTACAAAGCGTTATCTAAAGAGAAAGCTAACTCCAGTTTATCTCAAATCGCAGTAGCAACTAAGCATCTAACTAAACAACTGAGCTGAAATGAATCGAATCGAATCTTTTAATGGTAAATACAGCTTGTAGCAGAAGGCTGCTTTTACTGTAAGATATGTTGTTGTGCCCTTAGGCGATGGTATATAGTAAATTAGAGGCGATACCGCCGCGAAAAAGTGAAAAGAATAAATTTTATTAACTTTTATCAACTACTGCATTCAATTCATTACGAACCCGTACGCAGGCAACTATATTGTTGCGTGCGTACGGGTTTGTTATATATTGAATGCACAAGTCGTTAAAAAGTTAATAAAGTTTATTCTTTCCATAGTTGCTTGCGTACGGGTTCGTAATGAATTGAATGCAGTAGTCGATAAAAAGTTAATAAAATTTATTCTTTTCACAAGAAATAAATCAAAATGCTGAAATATTTCTTCAGAGATATTCGAACAATATCACAATATCTCAAACGTTCAGCAAAACTCAATTCAAAACAGATAAACTAATTCTATCTCACAGCGAAATCGCTACAGCATTAGGTAAACAAACAGCAGTTCACTTTAAACAGCTACAACCAAAGCTGTATGTAAGTAAAGCGTCGACACTTCAATGGGAGAAATTGCGCTTCGAAAAGGCTGCAGCGCTCGTAGCAGTGGCGATGTGGAAACACAATCAGTAAAACTGCGCATGTTCCTTTTCTTTTCAGTCTTTGGTTGTTTTAATTTGGTTGTTTGTTTGATTCTACCGAAATCTTGTTAGCTTCTAACGTGCTTTGGTTGTGTTATTTATAACTTATTAATTTTGTACTTTCTAATTACAAAAGGTTCTTTTCAGAACATTTTTTTTTAATTTTCTCTAATGGCGTATTGATACTGCGGATTAAAGATTGCAAGAGTAAGATTTCGTCGAAATCTGATGGAATACACTTCTACACGTTTCCTTGGGACGATGCGTGCTTAAGGAAGTAATAAAGAAGAGTTTTAGGATATGTATTGTTGAAATTAAAGGTAAAAAAATCTGATAATTAAAAGAATTATTCCCCTATATTTTATAATAAGGCAGGTACAAGTTTTAAATAATATTTTAAAAAATCTTTTTTTTTATTTCCTTTCAGAAATATTCAGAGAAAGTTATGTACTATTTAATTTATTTCACTATTAAAATAAAAAGAGCACTAATTTGAAATGGTCCGAATTGAGCATTAATTACAAATTGACTTAGATTTTTTTCATTTAAAAGGCGCCTCAGAAGCTAAAAAAATTATGTCATATTTGAGAAAGTATTTTAGGTAGAAGCTTTGTAAGTGGAGAAGAAATAATGCATAATTTTAATGTTAATAACAATAAACTTTGCTTAAAAATGTATTCTTTTCGTATACTTAGGACTCTGAAATACTGTACAAATAGAAAATATATACATTTATATATATAATTACGACGCAATTGCAAAATATTTACATCCAATCTTGTCAAAACTCATTGCGGCCTCTCCATCTTACTTCCAACCTCCATGACGTCACTGCAGGGGTGAGGAGGAGGGGAAGAGATTTAGTTTCCATCGCCACCACTGCAGCGGATTGGCGCTGCAATTGGCGTCATGTTATAGTATGGGAGTGCCGACGCTTTACTTACATACAGCTTTGGCTACAACAACAACAGCAACAACTAACTGAGATGAGGTGTTTCAATTCGGCTTTTATAAGCTTTTTAATTATCAATAGAACAATCTCAATTTTTCCAGATTTTTCTGGATGGCAACAGTAATTACGAGATATTTATTTATTAAGCATTAAATGCACGCGCTCTTCTATTTTTAATTTTTAATTTTTTTTTTTTCGATCTAGCTTTCTCTTCAAAAATCGTCTGCGTTGCACGGGGAAATAAAGAGGAATTTTAATTACAATTCTAAATAAATAGCCAAATAAATGTGAAATTCGCAACATTGCCCCCTTCTGAAGGACTGCACGTCCCGGGCAGTACAATCCTTGGTCAGGAAGCCAAACTTACAACTAAGCATCAGTGCTATAATAAACATTACTTTATAATAGCAAAATAAACAATAATTGCAATAAGTAACTTTCAGCAAATTAAATTCTATCCAACGCTAAATACAATTCAAATACTATCAAATACTATCAAACACAAATGCTATCAAATACAAATATTTATCAAATACAAATCAAATATTAAATGCAAATAGGACCATGGTCTTATAATATTTACAATTATATACACTGCGTACTATGGCCATAGTAATGAACTAACCTGCCGTAATGAACGACTTTAGGTTTAGAGTTCGATGACTTACGGACCCGAACCACGACGTCGTTCAGCCTGTTTAGGACTGCGTAAGGACCATCCCAAGGTGACTGTAGTTTCGGAGAAAGTCCTTTTCAACGAATCGGATTCCATAAACACACCTTGTCTCCTTCGTTGAAACGATGTCCAGTAGCTCTCGTCTCGTAGCGGGTCTTCTCCGTCGCCAAGTTGACTCGCTCTCGTGCAAAGTTGTGCATCTCTTCAAACCGGGCCTGAAGATCTTGAATGTATTCCTCAGGCGATGAAGGCGCATCCGGAAGGCGACCAAACAAAAGATCATATGGCAGACGAAAGTTACGACCGAAGAGCATCTGAGATGGGGAATAGCCGGTAGTCTCGTGGACAGCACTGCGGTAAGCCAGTAAAAATAGTGGCAACTTCTTGTCCCAGTCCTGTTGGTTTCTGGAAACCACTAATGAGAGGTTATTGAGGATGGTTCGATTAAACCTCTCTACCATACCGTCCGACTGGGGATGTAAAGGCGTCGTTTGGGTTTTGTCAATGCCGAGTAGCTTACAGACTTCCTTGACTACAGCCGAGGTAAAATTCCTTCCCTAATCGGAATGTAACTGAAGAGACACTCCGAACCTGGAAATCCAGTGCTGTATCATCATCTCTGCTACTGTGTTAGCCTGTTGGTCAGGAATAGGATACGCTTTGGGCCACCTTGTGAAGTAATCAATGACAACGAGGATGTATTTGTTGCCATCAGTAGTTCGTAGCAGAAGTCCTAAGATGTCAAAAGTGATACCTTTAAAAGGTGCTCTTACATTGTAACGTTGCAGCTTCCCGCGGCTGCCTTTCTTCGGTCCTTTTCGACTTGCACAGGCATCCCAAGATCGGCACCATTTTTGCACGTCATCCTTTGCATTATTCCAGTAGAAACGCTCCCGAACTCTCTGCAAGGTGTTCATCATTCCGAAGTGACCTCCTGCAGGGCTGCTATGTAGTTCTTTAAGGACGTCCGGGATCCGGGAGCTTGGGAGTAGCAGCTGCCATGTCTTTCCATCATCCGATTCGAATTTCCGGTACAAGACACCGTTTCGAATATGGAGTGAGTGCCAGAGATCCCAATATTGTTTTGTCGTGGGACTATAGCTCGAAATGTCCTGCCAGGTAGGTTTTCTGTTTGAGGTTTCCATTAACTCAATTATGGGTTTAGTGTCACGGTCTTCCAGCTGGTCTTTCCTGATTTCCTTGTCACTCCATCGCTCTGGATCAGCCGATGTTGATGTTGCAATTTGTCGTGCGACTGGATTAGAGTTGGTATTTAGCTTTGACCCTGGAACAAAATCGGCAGTTTTCTCGGCAAGGTCTTCTAGACAAGGCGTCAGCGTTTCCGTGCGATGATCCCTTGCGATGAAGGATAGTGATGTCATATTCCTGGACTCTCTGTAGCCACCTGGCTATCTTACCCTCAGGATTCTTGAAATTTAAAAGCCAGGCCAATGATGCATGATCCGTGCGGAGCAGGAATTTTCTGCCGTATAGATAATGATGGAAATGTTCTACGGCTTTGACTATGGCGAGCAACTCTTTCATGGTGACACAATAATTCCTCTTCTGTTTAGACAGGCACTTGCTCCAGTAAGCCACTACACGTTCTTGGCCCTCTATTTCTTGGTACAAAACAGCGCCGACACTTTCATTACTCGCGTCCATGTCGAGAATAAATGGTCTGTCAATCTGAGGATACGTCAGGATTGGTGCAGATGTTAAAGCTTCCTTCAGGTTCTTAAATGCATCCTCACATTCTTTTGTCCACACGAACTTTGGCTTGCTCTCTGTCAGCTTGTGAAGGGGTCTTGGAATGGATGAAAAATCCTTCAGGAATCTCCTAGCAAAGCCCTAGAAAGCTTCTCAGCTGGTGGATATTTTCGGGACGTCTCCAGTCTTTAACTGCTGACACTTTTTCAGAATCCGTGCGCACACCTTCCGCAGAGATGACATGTCCGAGGTAAGTACTTCCTGTCTGAATACTTTGCGTTTAGCGGGACTCAACTTCAGATTGGCTTCTTTCAGCTTCTGAAGCACCTTTCTAAGATTTTTCAAATGTTCTTCGAACCTCTTCCCGAAGATGATGATATCATCCAGGTATATCAGACAGGCTTCCTATGAAAGACCTTTTAAAACCGTCTCCATTAGAAGTTCGAAAGTAGCCGGCGCATTACATAGTCCAAACGGCATCACCTTGAACTGCCGAAGTCCTTGTCCTGTAGAAAATGCCGTCTTTTCTCGGTCATCAGGATGTATTTCTACCTGCCAATATCCACTCTTAACTAACCTTTTAAAATAACACCGATATAATGTTGTCTGAAGACACGGTTTTGGAGATGTTACTTTTTCTTTCAACGCTGGTTACTGGAGTACATTCTGCAACCACATCACCTTTCTTAATAACTCTCGCCTTATCAGTTACATTGGCAACTCTCAACGTGATAACGGTCCCCGATAGGTCGACGAGTGCTGAGGCTATTAATACTCCTTTAGGGTTATTATAATTCTTGGGATATTCCATGACGCCGTAGCGGAAATTTCTATTTCCATCTATGGATCCAGGAAGTAAAATTTCTGTTCTTGCCGATATTGTGATATCGTCTTGAGCTATGATTTTGTGGATAGATTTCACTCCTTCATCATTAATCCCGAATAAAGTTATGTCCTTAGAGGCAGAATGCAGTTTGTTATTTTTAAAGCCCAAGGAAAAATTGTATTTCCTTAAGAAGTCCAACCCCAGTATGCAAGGGTCTGTAATTTCTACTACATAGGCCGTGTGATGGTAAGCGGCACTTCCAAACGTGATGTTAACGTGTAATTTCCCCTCTATATCGATCTTCTCGCCGGACACAGTCTGGAGGATAACGCAGGGCGGCGTCCAGATAAGTTTACCTTCGAGTTGTTGAGCCAAATCTTATCTAATCTGATGGTAACATTGGCTCCCGTGTCGATCGTCATGTTACAAGGGATTCCATTGATTTGTCCCATGATGAATTCCGTTATTGCCGCCACTCAATGCAGAAATCTGAAGCGCTTTAAACTGGGGCTTTTCTTTATCTGGCAACCTCCGCCCCGCGAGACGGCCACGAATTAGTTTCCCTCCTTCTTGATAGGCGCGGTCTTAACATCCGTTACATCCGGGGTGTTCTGCTGTTTCTCCGTATGTGCCCTTCAGCACCGCAGTTCAGCACTTTACGAACGGTTTTTTGTCACCAGTATTCCGTGTCAAAGCATTAACCTTTCTGGTTAAATCGTCTAGGCGAGCAGTCACTTGATCCACTGGTTCTTGTAAGTGAGCAGCTCTAATTGGGTGGCGGTCTCTACGAGTGGCTTGCTGTGCTGCCTTGAATTTCATGGTGTACACCAGATTACTTTTAAGCCCTTCACATCAGCCATTCGCAGTGCTTTCTGCATTTCAAGATCGATGCCGTCGATGAAGTATTGCAGAGACAGGATTTCTCTTATTTCTGTCGGGCACGCCGAAAAGGCGAGGTGGGACAGCCTTTCAACATCCGTGGCGAGCTCTTGGAGTGTTTCCGTAGGCTTCTGTTGACGGGATTGTAGCTGAAGCCTGCTATAATCTTTTAAACACTGCTCTCCAAAACGCAGCCCCAAAGCACCGGACCGAAAGCTGAAGGATATCCGCTGCGTCTGCTCTCAGGGAAGCGGCAAGGTGACAGGCCTTAGCTTGGGAATCCCATCCATTTGCTTCCGCAACTATAGAAAATTGAGTCTTATATACTTGCCAGGAAGTCTTTCCATCATATGTCGATAGCTTCAGAGAGGGACCAGCAGGCATGGGTAAAAATTTAAGTCCATCGGTATTGCTCCCTGCCGTCGCAACGAATTTCTTTAAGATATCAACTTCTTTGCCAACTGCGGAAACTTTGTCATCAATTTGTTGTTCCACTTCAGAAACTCTTTCTTGAATTTTTTCTTTCACAGCAGAAACTTTTTCTTGAATTTGTTCTTTCACAGCAGAAACTCTGTAATCGATTTGTTGTTCTACGGCAAAAACTCTCTCTTCTATTTGTTCTTTGACAGAAGAAACTTTATTTTCAACCGCGTCTTTTCTGCCTTCCATAGTCTCAAATTTATTTTCTATTATGCAAGTGATTTCCTTTTTCATTTCTTCTTGACTTGCTTTAACGGCTCTCATCTCTTCCTTAACAGATTCCTGAACAGCCTTCATTTTATCCTTAACACATGCTTGACCAGCTTTCATCTCCTCTTTAACAGAATCTTGGCCAGCTTTAATTTCTTCTTTAAATGCAGCAAAGGCTGCCATGAATTGCCTTAATTGTTTTTCCATTGCTCTAGTTAATGGCATTCAAAAATTCCACTTCTGACACCAAAAATTGTTGCGTGCGTACGGGTTCGTTATGTATTGAATGCACAAATCGTTAAAAAGTTAACAAAGTTTATTCTTTCCACAAGAAATGAATCAAAATGCTGAAATACTTTTTGAGAGATATTCGAACAATATCACAATATCTCAAACGTTTAGCAAAACTCAATTCAAAACACATAAACTAATTCTATCTCACAGCGAAATCGCTACAGCATTAAGTAAGGAAACAGCAGTTCACTTTAAACAGCTACAACTACAACAACAACAGCAACAACTAACTGAGATTAGTCTAGTCTAGTCTGGAAATCTATCGCCGGGATACCACATAAGATGCGGTGTATCCGGCTCACTGAAGTTTGCAACAAAGTGCTCCTAATGTATTTTTCCTGACAAGTAAGCAAGATAACTGAAGCAAGAGAAAAAAAAAGATGAGAGTAGAGAAAAGAACAGGGGTGCCAGACACCGCAGTGCAAGGAACCAAGACCAACGATGGAGAGGATATCCTGACAAGTCATAATTCATGAGCAAGTGCTATGAGTACATAGCAAAATACAATAAATTAAAATATAAGGAATACATAAACAATAATAATGAATAACAAATAAGAGTACATGAAACACAGCAAATTCAATAAATTTAAGAACATACAGTAATAGATGAAGTTAATATTTACATATATACACTGCAGCAATAACTGCAAAGTTCAATTATTATGTCGGGAAGTTTAGGTCTCTAGTCAAATGTGCCGCAAGAGGTCTTAGGTTGTAGTCTTCTTCAAGGGCTACGTAGTCAAAAACTGAGAATTTATTTAAGTGTTCACATCTTAGTGCCTTTTTAAAGAAATTTCTATTTAGTCTGTGTAAATATTCATTCATGTATTCAATCCTGAGATCCTTATGCAAAGTTTCATTCTTGACATAGAAATGAGCGTTCGTAATAAGTCGCAAGGCCTTGTTTTGCAGTATTTGTAATTTTTCTATATCCTTCCTAATATAGGTGGCCCAAGCTGGAGAGGCATAAGTCAGGATTGGTCTAATGATTGCGATATAAATGTGCCTTTTCTTGGCAAGTTCTAAATTTGATTTAGAGCCGATTAGTGGTACCAGACTAGTTAAGGCAGCGATTGCTTTCCCTTTCACACTGTTAACATGTTGTTTCCATGTGAGTTTCTCATCTATGATAACTCCTAAGTAGGTTGCATGCTTCACGACGGGTACCACTGTACCAAAAAGAATCAATCTCTCCGTGATTGGCTTCCTAGTTCGTGTTCGTCTAACGATGAGAAGCTTGGACTTTGCCGCGTTAATGGATATTCTCCATTTTTCACACCATTTTTCTATTAACTGAGATTAGGTGTTTCAATTCGGCTTTTATAAGCTTTTTAATTATCAATAGAACAATCTCAATTTTTCTAGATTTTTCTGGATGGCAACAGTAATTACGAGATATTTATTTATTAAGTATTAAATGCACACGCTCTTCTATTTTTATTTATTTATTTATTTTTTGACGTAGCTTTCTCTTCAAAAATCGTCTGCGTTGCACGAAGAAATAATTTATATCTTTAACTCTGTGCTTCAAGAATGCGTATATTGTGCTCAAGAACTATCTCAAGTGAACTCTCTCTTAATAAGTGTTTTACTATTAAAACTTTAAATTTTAACTCTTCAAAATACTTGGAAAAGACTTCTTTAACAATATTTACTTAAGCAGCAGACTGCATGGACAGTATTTCTGTGGTGACCATGTCACATGACTCTACGAGCCAATCATTTTCTTCAAACTCACAAGTTTCGAATATATCTTTAAACGAGCCATTCCAATTAAATTTCTATTCTTTTTGATACTAAATTACCAACTCTGCCTTTAATTTTCAGCAAAAGATTCCTTTCCTGCACGATTATGCCATATTTCCACCTATTACGATTATGCCAAACGACGCTTATCAAGCAGTTTTCACCGGGGTCAATTTTCGGGAGGATGATCTCCCTCGTGATCTCTCTCCACCAATCACAGCTCGAACAGCTTTCCAGTGCTTTTTCTGTCATCCTCACATACTACGAGTATTTGTATTAGCTTCGCCGTGGAAGGCGTGGCGGTATCGCCTCTAGTTTTTTATATTTCCAACGCCTAAGGGCAAAAATTTTCCAAAAGTAGCGGTTAAAGTAGTAGATCTACTATATGCCGTTGTACCAGTAAACGAAACGACGTGGAAATAAAAAGGAATTTTAACTACAGTTCTAAATACAGTGTCGCACAAAAGTGATGGGACACTTGTGCTTTACAAAAGGAAACTGTAGTAAAATAAATTTAAAAAACATGTAAAAATTTTTTGTGGGTGTGTTCCATACTTAAATTTAGTAACAATTATTACATAACATACATTTTCTCAAAATATTAAAATATTAATTTAATAAAAATACAATTGTTTAGAACGGAGCAAAAAATGCCTCACATAAGTGATGGGACACTTACTTTTCCATCAAATATTTACCCAAGAATTTTACTTTTTAAAAGGTTTTAATATTTTGTTGGATTTTCTTTTACTTTTAAAACATGATTTAATCTTCTTGGTATCGATTCGACTAATTTTTTTGTGATTTCTGGAGTGATTTTACCCCATTCTTCTTGAAGCACCGATTTTAATTGTTGTTTTGAAGAAATGGGGTGTTTGCGAATTCTTGATTCCAATTCTTGCCAAATATTCTCTATGGGATTTTAAGTCTGGAGATTGTGGTGGTGTTTTTATTATTAGGTTTTTTTTTTTCAGGACAGTTATACAGCAGCCAGAGTCTAATGTTCAAAGCAGTGTGCTTGGGGTCATTGTCCTGGTAGAATTTAAAATCGTTATGAAGGTTCAATTTTCGTGCTGAAGATTTCAAATTTTGATTTAATATGAAAATATACTTGTACTGATCCATTATACTGTCAATAAAAACAAGATTACCAACTCTAGCGAACGACATACACCCCCGTACCATAACTCCTCCTCCACTATGTTTAACTGTTGGCACCAAGTTCTGTTTGCGAAATTCTCCCCTGGGTTTTCTCCACACCAACATTCTATCGTCGGAACCAAATATATTAAATTTACTCTCATCAGCAAATATAACTTCATTCCAATAATCAGAATTCTTATTTATGTTGGATTTTGCAAAAACCAGTCTGAGTTTTCTATTCTTTTCGCTTACGAAGAATTTTTTTCCCTGGCTGCTCTACCGTGATATCCAGTAGATCGAATTACTCTTCTAAGAGTCTCAGGATTAACAATTACTCCATATAATGCTTGTAAATCAGCAGCAACTTTAGGAACACTCATTCTTTGATTTTTTTTAATATTTCGAACGATAATTCGATTTATTCCATTGGATAGCTTTGATGGTCGGCCAGGTCTTTTTTTATCCTGAATCATATGATTCTTTTTATATCGTTTAATGATATTTAAAACTGTTGAATGACTCAAGTTAATTGTTTCAGCAGTTTCTCTAATAGATTTTCCACGTTCACTATGCAAATTAATAACTAATTTTCGAATTTCAGGCAAAGTTTCTTTTCGTTTAGCATTCATGGCTGCACAGAGCTAAAAAACACAAAAATTTCAAAACAAACTGGAGAGAAATAATGCAGACGATTTTATAAATTATTGCCAATTGCTTTTGAGTAAAAATAAAAACCCCCAAAAATATTTTTATTGCTTACTTCAGACGATTTTTGTTACATAGTCTAATGGTGTTCCATCACTTATGTGAGCCATTTTTTGCTCCGTTCTAAATAATTGTATTTTTATTAAATTAATATTTTAATATTTTGAGAAAATGTATGTTATGTTATAATTGTTACTAAATTTAAGTATGAAACACACCCACAAAAAATTTTTACATTTTTTTAAATTTATTTTATTACAGTTTCGTTTTGTAAAGCACAACTGTCCCATCACTTTTGTGAGACACTGTAAATAGATAAATAAATGTGAAATTCGTAACAATATGATAAATTAGTATTAATTACGAAATACAGACTGATAAAATGAATGAAGATAACTTAATAGCAGTGTAGTGTAATACTTAAACACTACATTTTGACATTTAACATTTCTATTAAAAATCCCTTTTATTTTTCATAACTTAGAATTAAATTATAACATTTTTTTATGTAATATACATTTAAATTTTTATTTATTTTAAACTAAAGTTTCAGTGAGAAATAAATTTCCTCTTAAAATGCAATTTTATATTTTAAAAGCTCTATTTTTTTTTAGATGGGTTATTTAAAAGATCAAACAATATTTTCATATTTATTTCTGAAATACATCCCAACCTGTAAATTAAGCCAGCACCACCGAGGATTTTTAGTCCAAAGTGGCTTTGTCCCTGAAGGACTATTGTTTTCGTTTTGCGATTTTCCGTCGGAAACACTAAAAGTCTGAATCATTTTTCAAACTGTTGCCACAAAATAGTGCAGCCCTGTATTATATTTAAAGTAATTAAATAATGAAGAATCTGCATAAATGTATGTATAGTTCTCCCAAATGTGATAAAACAACGCTACCTAGAGGAATTCAATTTTGAATACAGTGCGTTTCTACCCGAATATGCGCATCTGGAAGCCCGAATCTGGAATTTCTTTTATTATCTATTTCATATTTTGTAAAACTTTAACGAATTTTTGATGAGCAAACTCAAACGATTTAAAAGCGAGCAATGGCAACACTCTACGGGGGGAAAAAAGAAACCTTTTTATCTAAAGCGCGCAGAACTATGTATCAGAAATTCTAAAGATATGCTGATTTTAAAATTATTTTGCGATATTGCTGTTGAACTCAATTTTATGGTTTAAGTGCGAAGAACATGATATTTAATAAATAAAGGTAACACACAAAACGTTAAAAAACGCCTCTTTGGAGGTAATTTAAAATCTGAAACCTTTCAGATTTTATCCAAAGGACTTTGTCCCTGAAGGACTATTGTTTTCGTTCTGCGGTTTTGTGTCGAATCGTTCTGAATGTTCGTTTTCAGATTGTTGCCACGAAATATTATCACCCTGTATTATATTTGAAGAAATTCAATAATAAAGAATCTGTATAAATGTATATATTTTTCTCGCATTGTGATAAAACAACGGTACCTACAATTATCAAATTTTGAATGATGTAATCCTACTGCGAACATGGGCATCTGGAAGCTCAAATTTGAAATTTGTTTTATTATCGGTTTCATATTTTGTAAAACTTTAACGAATTTTTGATTAACAAACTCAAGGAATTCAAAGCGAGCAATGGGAATGTTGTACAGAAAAAAAAAACATTTTTATTTCCAGGGCGTGATACTGTGTATCGCCAATTCTAAAGATATGCTCAATTTAAAATTATCTTGCGATATTGCTGTTAAACTGAATTTTATGGTTAAAGTGCGAAGAACATGATATTTAATAAATAAAGGTAATGCAGAAAATATTTAAAAAAAAGTCTCTTTGGACGTAATTTAAAATCTGAAAGCTTTCAGTTCCCCCCCCTTGAGTTAGTCTCCACGGTGGTTTCAATAACAATCCAACTGCTCGACAGTTTCCTTCCGATTATAAAAAAAAATGTTAATGAAAGCGAAGTTAAAAAGTTCCTCCAACAGTAATTGCCTACCTCAGGCAAATATACCAATACTCAATATCAGCAGCTTCGTCTCGCCTGAACAAACTATCAATTTAACATCAATGGAAAATCGTCTCCAAGATGATAATTCGTCTCCTATTAATCCTGAAGAACGCGATTACACGTTTCATTCAAATGCTTTAAATTTATGTACAGAACAAATAGTTTATTACATATCTGATTATATAATCCACAAAATTTCTGCAAAAAATAAATGTGCTTCTTGTGTAAGTGCATTACATGGGCAGCAATCTACTGTCTGTTACAAATCGCTTATTTTTTATAAAAGTAAAGGCTACTTTTATGAATTTGAATGTTAGAAAAATTATTAAGCAGAAATACAGCACTTTCAGAATAGAAATACGTGTGTTAAATAAATGGAAGTACAAAGCCTGTTCATATCTTTAAATGAACATCTCCTTGACACTGACCCAATGCATAACCACATTTTACATTTACTAAGAGCAATCCTTAAACAATATTTACAAATAAGATAGCTTATTTCAGTATCTATGCGTCAGTTGTATACAAAACTTATCTTATTTCATGGTCAGTGATTAACAGAGTTGTAAGGGAAAAAATAAAATTCTGTCTCTCTTTTTTAAAATTTTATTTAGCAAAATGTTTAATTGATTGACTAAATGTAATACAAAATTATGAATGAAAAATCTTATAAGCTAAAGGTGACGAATTATCATCATCTTGGAGACGATGTTCCATTGATGTTAAATTGATAATTTGTTCAGGCGAGATGAAGCTGCTGATATTGAGTATTGGTATATTTGCTTGAGGGAGGCAATTACTGTTGGAGGAACTTTTTTAACTCCGCATTCACTAACATTTTTCAATACATATAATTGCGTAGTGGTCTGCTATATTTAAAAGAATTTCAAGATATGAAAATATAGTCTGTATATTGTTACCTTCTTGATTTCATCGCAGTATGAAAATTTCAAGTATTTGTGAATTTAGATCAATTAGGTGTTTTAACTCTTTTTAAAAAATGAAGCAATATTATGCAGAGTAAGGCAATCAATATTGCGATCTGGTGACAATAAAGTAATATTTAAATGTGAAAGGGATATTATTATTTATTATATTATCAGAGAATTATTAAACAGGGTGAAATCGCTAGAAGAGGTATTCAGTGCTCTGCCAAAATATATTTACTAGACGATTTGAATTTGATAACGAATATATCTTAAAACATGTTTTAAGTCAAACGTATGAAATTTGATGGCTAAATGTAAATATAAAATTACGCATGTTAAAATATTTGTAATTAGGCACGTTAAGTTTTTATTAAATACAGTAAGGCATGCAAGGGCTATCTGCCTAAAGGGAGAGATGCCAACGTGGAGAAATTTCGAAGAAAAACTTACCTTTGAGTGGGTATTAAAATTAATGCATTTAATTTCCATTCAAATTATATTTATACATATTTCTTACGTAAAACTTTCGGGTATATGCTAAATTATTGTAAATTACTTTACTCCAAAAATATAGTGAATGCACTGGAATTAAAGATTTGCAAACGCCGAAAATGAAAAATACGAAATATGTATGGGTATTTATGCATATCTTGCAAAAAGCGTATATCTTTCTGCCTTTAACAAAATACGTAAATATTTATTAAATAATTTATAAATGTATTTGAAATGAAAGATTTATTCATTCATAAACTCCTGTGAAAGTTGCTATGAAGAAATCTAGTTATTAAATATATCTAAATTTATAACGATTATAAATATTATCTAAATATATAATAACCTTAACATTGAATTGTAAACATAAATTGAAATTCTGTTGAGAAATACGTTTATAAAACTATTTAAGCAAAAATTGTTCGTACTAGAAAGCAATCTGTTAAAATGTATTGTAAAACAAATTCTATGAGATGTATACTTAAGGAAGTAGTATAGAAGAGTTTTAGATTATGTATTGTTGAAATTAAAGGTAAAACAAATCTGATAAGTATTAAGAGAATTATTCCCTTACATTTTATAATAACTCAGCCACGAGTTTTAAATAATACTTTTTAAAAATCCTTTTTTATTGGCTTTCAGAAATATTCAGAGAAAGTTAAGTACATGGAAATGAGCACCAATACTTAAACTATTTCTCTATTAAAATAAAAGGTGCTCTAGTTTGAAATGGACCGAATAAAGCATTAATTATAAACTGACTGAGATTTTCGATTTAAAAGATGCCTCAGAAGCTAAAATATCATGTCATATTTGACAAAGTATTTTAGGAAGATGCTCTGTAAATAGAAAAGATATAATACGTACTTTTAATATTAATAATACAATAAACTTTTATCTTAATTTTTATAATCCTTAACCGAATACAATCAAATTACCTTAAATTTTTTTTCTACTGTAATTAACGAAAACTTGTGAAAATCTTTCATTCAAATTAAACCGTTCTGAGCAAACTGTTCTGTGAAAAGTAGAGCATTTAATTCCGTTCAGAATGAAATGTTTAAAAATGTATTCTTTTCACATACTTAGAACTCTGAAATATTGTAGAAAAAGAAAATATATACATTTGTATGTATATTTACGACATAATTACAAAACGTTTACATCCGCTCGTGTCAAAACCCATTAATCTTAATGGTAAGTCACTGAATGATTTAGTCTCCACGAAGGGATCGCCAGTGCTTCAAAGCAGTGTATGGGAAAACCCACTTAGGGCCTCTACTTCCAGCGTCCATGAGGTACACCTAGGGGGCAGTGAGTGGTCTGAGCCCCCTCTTCCCCTATCACCAAACCATAAGACAGGATTTTCGGCTCTCCATTACCCCATGCCGCAAAGACATTATAGTACATTTACAACAACACCCATGCCTTCTTCAGGATTCGAACCTTCCGATTCCCGCGCACTCGTACCGATCCTGACTCAGTCCCATAGGTGGTCAGTGCGTTTACTTTTCTACTTTGCGGAGGAATACTGAGCTAGAGTGTGACTCCCTTTGGGTTTCTCCAGCCAGCATGTCCCTTTTTAGGGCCCCAAATGAAGATGAGTATAGTGATTATCCGGATTCTGAACAATCAATAATGTCATTACCGATAGCAACCAGACGAGAGGAATTTTTGAAAGAAGCCAATACTCAAAAAAAAGGAAAGAAATCTAAAACTTCGTCTGACGGAGAACGCCATTACCCTTCCCGAACTAAGGAGATAGACACCGAAGAACAGCAGGACGCAGAATTAGAAGCCCTAATTCAACTCCACGGAGCCGACGTAGTGATGAAACACGTTGAAAATGCGAGGAGACTAGCCGCTGCAAAAACACCTGAAGAACAGGAAAAGAGTATTGAAGAATTCTTGACGTTCTCTGTTCCACCCATAAAGAAACAACGTACTGAACACGCAAAAGAAAATCTTGAAAATAAGAACACGGATGGAATTTGGATCTCGCCGAAGAAAACCGTAAAAATTGCAGAAAGTACTGAACAGATGGATATAGTGCAAGAAAATCGATTTCAGGCACTCGAAGACTTACCGGTAGAAAATCCCGAAGGCGAAGATAACCCAGCAGTCCCTCCCCCACCCATTGTGTTCTCGCATGATGAAACTGATTGGTTAGCGTTAGCGAACTGTTTCGTAAAAACTGTACTGAGCCACATGAAGCGCAGATGAAAACTAAATCTATATTTGTGTATACAATAAACCTGACTGACTATAGAAAAATGAAAGACCTCTTACTGAAGAAGGCAATAGGATTTCATTCTTACCAAATGGAAAGTGAAAAGCCCATACGGGTAATACTAAAGAAACACCCAGTCTCGGTCAAGGAAGAAGCTATCCACATGGATCTCCTGCGAAGAAAGTATCGGATACAAAAAGTAAAATAGTTTACCAGGAAACGTAAAGAGGAAATCATTAAATTACCGATCTTCTTACTAGAACTGAAGAAAACTACAGAAGGACACCTAATCCATCACCTCAACGATATGTTCAGTTTCAACGTGACTATTGAAAAATTCAACCCAAGGAAGCGACCAGTGCAGTGCTTTCGCTGCCAACAATTTGGACACTCCCAGGCATGCTGTAAAAACCCCGTAAGATGCGTAAAACGCAGAAACCAGCATCGTAGTAGCCATAGCCCCACGAAGCCTGAAGAAAAGCCTACATGTATCTTTTGCGGGCAAAATCACGTCAGCAGCTACAGAGGTTGCAGCGAATATAAGAGAAGATTCGAAAAAAAATCCCACCAGCCAATCGCTAAACCACCTGAACCACTCACAATGAAGAAAGCTTCCCAAGTCCAAAAAACATCCCTGAAACTGTGCAGAAAATCAACCCGAAAATTACGTACAGCGAGGTGGAAATAAACTCGTTCTTAACTACCATCATCTCCTACATAGGAAAAATACGAGCAGCGAAAACTTCCGCAGAAAAACTACAAACAGGCGTCCAAGTAGCGATGTTACTAGTTAAATTCGCCGAAGATGAGCACTAAAAGAAAATTACGATGAAGAACTTAGCAGATTTAAGCAAGAACGTAGCAGAAAAGTCATTGCCCTTCATCATTTTTCCATCTCTTCTCTCATTGGACAGCAGTAGTTAAATTCTCGACATCGGATCCCCGGACCAACCGACCGATTGTGGGTGCGAAGACTCTTGTACGCACTATGAGAAAAATTTATTTTTCTCTGCCATGTATTTCCTCATGTTACGCTAGGAAAAGTTATGTGCTTGCTACGTGTTCTACTCAGGATGCGGCTTTCGCCCAGGTGCCTGATTTGAAGTGACTTCGTCACCTGAGTCTTCGCTTTCCCCGAAGTAAGATGATGTGACTCATAGTCATGCTTGCATTTGCATTCATTCAGCACTCTGTGTTACTCATTCATTCTACGATTTTTGCCTCTTTTAATGAGTGTGTCTATTTGTCAATGTTCATCTCTCCTGCAATTTTTTAGTTGCTGTCCATTTTTTTCCATGCGTACATATTTTATTAAATCCACATTTGCATAATTTATATTAGAAATACAAAGCGCTTAGAAAAAGGGAGACCATACGTCATTTATTCAACAGGATGATTCTATGAAACCAACAAAGTTGAATTAGGATTTGCAATGTTCACTCTTGATACAAGGACAAGAACAAAATAAATTTTAATGTCAAACGGGAATTCTTTTAAAAAGACGGATTCAAAAAACGCATTTCATTAACTGAATCATAAGGTTACGGAAGTACCTGAGACAGTACGGGGGCGGAATATAAAACTGGGAAAACTTTGATCAAACCATACGTTCTCAAAATGATGGAGTTTATTGAGAAACAGCTTAAAGACATGTAGCAATTCACTACAATCAGTAGTTCCTCAAAGATGCTTTCGTAATATAATCTATCATATAAACCCCTTCCTTCTCGTTCCCGTCAAAATGACGGGGTGAGGTTTCGCTTTCTTTTTCTCGTGTCCGTGATTTTTCCGGGCTGGAGAGTTCAAAAGCAACGTTCTAAAAGGATTAAAACCTGTTCATTTCTTTTGCCCGGAAAAAGTGTTATTTCTCATTTTACACACCAGATGAGAGTACCAGAATAATATTTTATGCAATTAGAGATAGTTAGTTTATTTTAAACTAGATGTCAGCACTAATCAAACGTGTGTCTATGATAATTGTTTTGCAATTTTATCGTTAGCTTAATCACTTAGTCTCATTGCGAATGCACGTGTTTTCTGTTCTGTGATAAAATATACTTATATTTTTATTCTGTACATTATGGAGTCAGAGTCAGATAGTGAACTGTTTTCTGATTTTAGTGTAAATGGATCTGAAAGTGATTCTGAAGTAACTGATTTTTATGAAAGTTCGGTTAGTGAATCTGAGGGCAGTGATGGTGGATCTGTACTGTTGCCTGGACCAGCGTGGACTAAAATTGTGTCTACTTCAGCAGATCATGCACCCCTACGTTTTAAATTTTAGGGAACACCAAAGGTAAATATAAATTTTGATCCAAGTTCTGGTGTCTTACAATATTTTAAGTATTTAGTGAATGACAATTTAGTGGATCTCATCGTTTCGGAAACAAATAGATATGCCGAACAATGCCAAAATTCTCCAGGATTCCGCCTACCCAAAAATAGAAAACCTTGGATACTTGCCACAAAGGGAAGAAATTCTTAAATTTCTCAGTATAGTTATTTTACAAGGTATTGTAAAAAAAAACCAGATTCGAAAATGTATTGGAGCAAAAAACATTCAATTTCAACACCTTTTTTCAGAAGCATAATGCCTTGTAATAGATTTTACGAAATACAAAACTTTCTGCATTTTGTAGATAATGAAGCTTTTGAATGTATCACGCATCCAAAGCTGCATAAAATCTGACCAGTGTTACAGCACCTGAATGAATTGTTTCAAAGAGCTGTAACTCCTGGACGTGATATTGTAATTGATGACACCCTCATGCTTTTCAAAGGTCGTTTAGGATGGCGACAATATATGCCGAAAAAGAGATCCCGTTTTGGAGTAAAATCGTATTTGTTTTGTGAATCAAGTTCAGGGTATATATGGTCACAAATTATATATACTGGAAAAGGTACAGTTTTTGATGCAAAATATAAAGATCTGCCCCAATCAATTCAAGATGTGATGTCACTTATCAAACCTCTGCTAAAACAAGGATATTTTCTGATAACAGACAATTTTTATACGTCACCAGAATTGGCAGGCATACTTTTAAAATTTCAAACAGACACTTAAGAAACTGTAAAACTAAACTGAAAAGAAATACCTCAAGAATTAGTAAAAAAGAGAATCGCAAAAGGTGAAAGTGTTGCTTTTCGTCGAGGTAAAGTTCTTGCCATGAAGTGGAAAGATAAGAAAGATGTTACCATGCTATCTACAGTTCACACAAATGACATGGTAGATATACAATGTCATAAGAAAGTTGTAAAAAAACCTACAATTGTCACTAATTACAATAAAAATATGGGAGCTGTAGATATTGTAAACCAGTGTCTTGGAGATTACTCTATTGCTCAAAAAAGAGGAAAGAAATATAAGAAAATATTTTTTCATTTGTTAGACCAAACTATTTTGAACTCATATCTTATTTACAAAAAACAAGGCGGAAAAAAATCCTGTTTGATGTTTCGTTTATCTTTAGTAGATGAACTTATTGAAATGTATCAGTCATCAGATTTCAAAAAGAGGCTGACCAAGCTTGGAGGATAATCCAAACCGTTTGATTGAAAGACATTTTATTAGACAGATACCCCCAACTGATAAGAAACGGCAACCATCAAGAAAATGCAAAGTTTGTTGTTCCATAAGAGATGAAAACAATAAGAGATGTAAGAAGGAAACTCGGTACTACTGTCTAGATTGTGACGTTGGCCTTTGCATCTCATGCTTTGAAATTTATCACACAAGAAAAAAATACTAAGTTTTGTTTACATTATGCATTATAAGTTTAATAAAATTCTCTTTTAATGTTTAAAACACATATTTCTTAAATTTTGATGGCTTACTGGAAAACCAACATTTAGTCAAAATAACCCTGAATGTTGGCTTTTTCTAAAAAATTTGTTTTTTAAAATTTCAAGCTAAAAAAAAATCCAAAAATGAATGCATATATATTTTACATACATTAATTTTTATACAATTTTCTTCAATAAAAGAAATAGGCACTTTTATGACCATTTCTTGAAAATTATCCGATCATTAAGGGTTAACTGTGCAGCAGATACACTTAGTAGCGCATAACCTTTTACAGTCCAACATGATGAATCTATCTGATAGAGCATCATGTTCTCGTTTGCTGGTGTTGCAAGATGTACTCTTTAGATCTCGTTTGCTGGTGATGCAAGATCTTTAAAATTTATTTAAAAAGGAATTTCTATTCTATTCATCCTTGGGAAACAATGACAAAGCCCCAGATATTTTAGAAAAGATTTCATGTTGCTGTGAATCGAAAACACTTTTGCAGAACCATAACTGTGCATGCTGTATAGATGAAGAGCTAGCAATACTCAGAACAAAATCTGGATTCCAAACTTGAAAAAAAAAATGTCAAAATCAGTATTTCTCTAACGTCGGTGACATGGATTTAATGCAAAATCAGTTCAAATGTTTAGTCGAGGAACTTGATGAAAATCATGGTGATTTCTGGAATTAAAGACTGTTTCAGCAGTTAGAGCAACCAATCACAAAGTTTTGACATTTGATGTGTGGATCCCATCCAAACATGACAAAAGAATAATTCATGCATTTCTCCTATTTATTTCAACATATCTTTATAATTCTAATGAAAACGAAGTAGAGAAGTAGGATGGAAGTTGGAAGTTATTTGAGTTGTGCCCTTTATAAATACTTCGTCATGTATATCAGATTTGGTGA
The DNA here is from genome assembly GCA_000611955.2 of Stegodyphus mimosarum. NCBI lineage: Eukaryota > Metazoa > Arthropoda > Arachnida > Araneae > Eresidae > Stegodyphus > Stegodyphus mimosarum. The sequence continues at coordinate 83,368 of KK116783.1, forward strand.
AGAGAAAACAACCACAAATTTTTCACTAACTGTAATCTTCATCAAAACTGGGTTTCAAAATATTCATATTCTTTTGAACTTTTGGTTGATTAAGTCCAGTTTGTTAAATTATTTATTTTAAAGCTAGTTCGGTTAAAAATTCTCATTAAGAAATTAAATAGTAATTATTTTTATACCAGTGTAAATTTATATGTAATTTTATAGAATGCAAAACTAAGACATTTTAAATTTTACATATTATTTAGAATGCATCTTGAAGTCATTAAAAAATTGTTAAACATTGAAGTTGCCCTTCTGAATTATAAAAAAAGAGAGATACAGTCAAAAAAATAAGAATCATTGCTCTAAGTTGTAAGCATGTGTAGCTATCCCTTCATATTTATGAAATTGCACAGATGCTATGAATTCCCGTATGTTCACACAAATGCAAGTCTTTTACATACAAAACAAACATGATAACATTGCATATATTTAATCTCATCTGAGAAGCGTTTTACTTACATGTATTTCTGGGCTGCGCTGCAGAGTTAAAGAAAAGTCTGAAAAACTATGTTGCTTATAATCGTGAAAAATGTTATGTAACATCATTATGTAAAATAATGTTCTCTGAGATTTTAGCAGAAGTGATAGCTGTTTTGATATTTGTTTTTAATTAAAGAATATGATAGTTTAATATGATCTTCAATCTTTTTTTCTTTACTTGGTTATTTTCCTTTCTATCTAATTCCTTTCTACCTAATCAATATTTGAAATATTATCACACTATCTGGAACTGTCTCCTTATCATCATCATGATTTCCTTTAATGAAATTCAATTTTTTTTTCTGCTTATCTGGATGATTACTTGAATTACATGTGAACTGCAGTAATTATATTCTCATCCTTATGCTAATATAGAACATCAAAATTATAATGCTATAATATTAAATCAAGTGATTAGAGGTAATTTTCAATTTTGTAAACTATTTAAGTCCTTATTAGTGTACAGTTAGTCATTTCAGAAAAAATGAAATGATTTCACATACCACCACTATTTCTAAATAGAACTATAATATTCCAATATTAATATATCTTTCAATAATTCACTTTTAAAAAATAAGCATTCTGTAAGAAGGAAACATTAATTATCAATATTATGACTTATTTGTTAATGCAAATTATTCCTGGGTGTGTAATAACAGCAATACCAAAATCTTATTCAATTTCTATAACATTTATTATATAATGATAAATGATGGCAAGGTAGGAAAGACTTTACTAATACACAACACCTATACAGTAGCACATATACAAAGCATAAATCTCACCATTAAAATGAAGTCATGAGTTTAACAATCTGATAAAAGGTCCAGTTCAATATATCTCATTACTTGTTTTAATAAAAGAGTGGTAGCTCACAAATTTTTAAAAGCAGAGTCAGTAGAAATAATCTTTCTCTCTATAAAAATACCTGCATAGTTTTTGTAAGTTTATTCCTCTATACAGAAAAACTGTACAAAATTAAATTTACATTATTGCATAAAAAATTTAATATGCTTAAACTATTAACTCCTACCAAAAATCTACTCATTTCAAGAAAGTTAACATAATATGTTCAAATTTTGAGAAAGGTAACATAATGCGTTCATGTCACATTTCCCATTCAGTTTTCTTCTTGTGCTCAACACAATTATGCAGATGCATTTTTTAAGGAAAATCTAATAAAATATGAAAATAATAATCACTTAACACAAAATTGCACTTAAGTCCATCAATTAAATGGAGGGAGATCCCAGTTTAGAGAAATTTTAACAGATTTCCAATATATTTGTTAGTCACAACTAAAAATACTCAATAAAATTTATGGATAATATCCACCAAATACAAATCATCTGTTAAAAGCTAAATAGAAATGCAACCAAAAATTATAAATGAAAACATATGCCTTTACATGACTAATAGGAAATGCTTCTGAAATTTTTCTGATAATAATTTTAAGAGCTATCTATCCCAAATTTGTATTTAATTCCCAAATTCAGTTTTTCCTATAATTATTTTATCAATTTATACCCTTTTTTATGAGTCAAATGTTTTAATGTGTCAAGTGTAATTAAAATTACTCATATTCTTTTCTTCCAATTATTTTAAATCAGGAGAAGGGTAAAGGAAAGTGGCATTCATAATTTGTTTTTGCAAACACAACAGGATGCTCCAAGGGGGGGGGAGAATTACCTATATTGAGATAAATACAAATAACAATTTTTATAGACTATATCATCAATTTCTCTTTGTTATTAAAAGAATACCAGGTAGCGCACCATTAAATTTCTAAGTAGAAATATTTGTGACATGTTGTAATGTACAGAATATTAACAATAACTATGATTTAATAATCAATAGACTATTAAACTAAACACTGCAGAAATCTTACTTAATGTTTTGACATTTTCCTTTACTTTTACTTCAAACAGCATTAAACAGTATTTTTATAATTTAATGAAACAGTTTTCATACTTGACATATGTTTTAATTATAACAGAAGATTTGCAAATTAAAAAATAAAATTGAAAAAATTACTTCAAGAATAAAAGCCCATGGAACAATTACATGTAACAAATAGTGCCACTGCAAAGATCTGTTTATACAAGCACAATTATATATTTTAATTAAAATATTAAAAATAAAGGCAATTAACTACTAGTCTGATATGCATGAATAATTGTCAACCATTATGCACTAAAAATGAAACTAAATATTTAATAAAAAAATAAGCCTGAATGTAATACCTAATGTTAAATCATGATAAAAGAAATGTAAAAACAGAATAGTAAAAGACTATGAATCTATTTCTCAAGTAAAGCGCAACCTTATTTTATATTTACAAATACAAAACTTACAATGATAGAAAGACACATTTAATATCTTTTTGCTCATAAAAACAAATTTCTCAAAATGGTAATGGACAAAGAGAACCAAAGTATCAAAGAAAAAAATAAATATGATGGGGCTTGCAAGGTTTTTTTTTTTTTTCAGGTACATATATTTCCATCTTTATGTGATGTTACTTGCATTCATAATTAAGTATCATTCATATGCAAGCACAGCAAAATTGGAAAGGAAACATAACAAATTTTTCTTAATTACACTATTACTGAATCACTGCTTTAATTCCATTTTTCCAGTTTGTTATTTAAAACTATTTCAGTAATCAAAACTGAATTTGTCTAATCTGATTCAGGATCAAAAACAGAATAAATACAAATAAAAACTTTCACTGTGCCTGACTTAATCTTTATATACTTTTCTCTCCTTTAAATAAGTAATCAAAGAAATTTTGTAAAAAATTCCAGTTAAGATAATGCAAAAACAAAACAAAGACTGTTAAAAAAATTACTTTCAATATATAACCCATGATCTAGCAAAATTCTTTATGCAAAAAGCATTCATATTCATCACTGGAAAAATGTTAAAAGTGCATTATACTTGCTTCAGCACTTGCTTTTAAAAATAAAAATATAACCAAGCCTTTCAGAATGCTGAAAAATTAATATTAACTTAACAGCTATAATATTAGTTGAGGTAGAAAAACACTTTTTTAAGTATTTACACATTTCAAACTTGCTCATAAAAATTTTTTACTTTTGCCTGGATATATTTAGACCTACCAATGCATATTTTTTATAATACAAAGAATATTGGCCAAATATCAAAAAACTTTAAAATTTATGATATATATATATATATAGATATATTACATCAGTTAAACATACTGTTAAAAGAAATAGCGAATAAAATAACATTTGAACACTTAAAATGAGTTGAGCATTTTAAAACATGCTAAAATGGAGATAATATATATTTCTCCTTTCATATAAATTATTAAACTCATTTACCAAACACAAATACTCATTATCAAATAAACGTATTACATTTAACAATGAATTTGAATTACTTTATTTATAATGATTATTCACTA
>KK116783.1:87388-99761 GCA_000611955.2 Stegodyphus mimosarum
TATCACCGGTATTAAAAAAATTACATCCTGAGATCATTTTAATTATGAATTAGTTATTTTTTAGGAAATATTAAGCAAATAAAATTCATAATTCATTGTTTTTGAAACAGCTTAAAAATAAAATAAATAAATAAATAAAAACTCCTTCTATGCAGAATATTTTGCCATTGCTTACTAAACTGCTAAATGTTTGAATCATAGGTATGAATTTTTAAGCATTCATCAAGCACTTCCATATACAGAGATAATTCATTCATCTGCAGAACTTTCACCATATCTTTTAACAGAGGTATATTGCTATAGTATCTCGCAGTCAACTGGTTTTTAATCTGTACATAAAATGAAAACATGATACTTAAATTTGTAACAAAATCTGGCTGCAAGAAATGATAAAAGGTACATGTGACTAAAAAAAAGGATACGTAAACATTCCACAACTACACAACTAGTATTTGTTGATTATTTGTATTGAAAATGTGTTCCTCTTACTCAGGCACAGTATTTACTCTCTACAGACATGGTTCAGCAATACAAATGCACTAATACAACAGACTTCAGTTTTAAGTTTAAGAACAAAGTTATCTTGTAAGAGAAACAGTTAATACATAGCAAAGAAAACAAAAAGAAGAAAAACATTATAGTCAATAGATATATTCCCAGAAGATTCATTGAAATTGCTTAAACAAGAATTCATTGAAATTTCTTAAACAATAAGAAAAACTTTATAGTTAATACATATATTCCCATAAGATTCATTGAAATTGCTTGTAGGGCAGTTTTATTCAAAATGTCAGAAATTATTTCTTACTTTCCACTCACTATTCATCAGAACAAATGCACTTACTTCAGTACCTCTGATATTGCTGAAGAACTGGCAGAAGGGCTGTCGAGATACCTGCCTTAGACTGGCTGTCATATTGTTTTGGACAGCTTGAATAGTCTGAAAACATTATCTTTACAAAACTTGCTGAGGTAGAACAGTAAAGTCAAAAGACGACAAATGGAATAGGGTGGCATGACAGAGATCTGTTTCTAATCAAAGATAACAAAATAACACAAAATTCTATTTAAAACTAAAACATATATATATATATATATATAAGAAGTTACACTCAGCCAAGAAATGAGGAACTTAACATCACTCCAGGATGCCACCAGCAAAGTACGTGGACAAAAGAAGATGTGCTTTGTCATAGCAGAAGGAGTGAGGCAGATGGCCCTAATATTATGAAAAAAGATGGTCTTTTAGATGTTTAATAGTGCAAAGCCAGCATTTACGGACATTTGAACTTTGTGCCAGAGACAACAGATTATATTCAGCAAAATTGAATTGTGTATGGACTAACATATTCTTGCGGGGTTGTCGAGCAACTTTATCTTACATCCCAGCTATAAACTTTGTATTGCGCTTCCCGTTTACACTTCCCACACACAAATATATAACACTAAAAATTTGAAATAAAGATCAAAAGTCATCAAAACTGGGCAAGAAATTCATCATTTAAATGCAGAACTAAATTCCAAACAGCACTTAATCAATTAAATAAAATATTTTAAAAAACATAAAAGGAATGAAAACATATCAGCACACATTTCTCAAATAAAAAATTCTAAATCTGAGATTTACATACCTCTAAATTACAAAATACTTCTGCAAATGATTGAAAGAATTGAAACAGCTTTTGAAATTTTTTAGCACAAAAGAATTCCTGTGCACTAGGTTCAAGAATTTCAATAGTTTCATATTGTGAGCATCAAATTGCTCTTGAGATCGCTATAGTAATAAAATGCTCATAGATTCACTTTTTTTTTATTTAATAGGTCTCACATCCCTTCAGAAAAATTTAATTATTAAAAACAGTGTGTTATATTTTTTTTTTTTTTTTATTTTTTTTTTTTTTAAAAAAAAAATTTCCAAATATAAAAAAAAAAAAAATACCATCAAAAACATTAAAGTCACATAAGAAATCATTCTCTGAGATTAAAGCTCACACAAATATTTAAAAACATATATGCCTCTTATCTGTTTGTCCTCAATAAACTTCTATTAATAAACATGCATTGTGTTCAAAAAGCCAATCAAAATAATATGCCAAAAAAATCTTAAACTAAAAGACAGGTGCCAAATAATATGGGTTAATATTATAAAATCATAATGACAGTTGTTTTTATACCAGAGAAAAACTTGTTAATCTAAAAAAATATAAGATATTTTTAAAAATTTTTCAAGATACCTTCATGAAATTTGTGTTATAGTATCATTACATTACTGCAAATAATTGAACTAAAATTGTGATACTTTAATTAATATCGCATGTTTTTATCTAGTACTTAAGTAGGAATTAAAACATAATAAAAAAATTCAGATTGAGCATATATGTCATAAAAATTGAAAAATATCTGATATATCTAATATTTTTAGTTTAATTCTATTCAAAACTATTCTTCTACATACGAATATAAAAACGTAAACATTCTGGTGTGCTTGTGTTTTGTTTTGTATTGGTGTTGCAAGTAGCATGTAAACAAGTATAACTTAACCAAACGTTGGACACGCATGCTTTAACATGTGCTTTTAAAACTTTTCATTATATTTATAAATATTCAAAAATAGTTAATAAAAATATAGATATCAGGTTAACGAAGGAAAATATATTAAGTATATTGATACATTTTAATTACCAGAGTATCACTTGGTGCTAAATGTAAATGGTAGTATGAAATCAAACTAGAGACAGACATGAGAGATTTAAAAAATTGCAATTTTATTAAATAAAAAAACATAGGAATTCATAAATAAAAAAGTATATAATTATATGGTACTCACATAATTTCCCATCAACTACTTTCAATAAATAAAATATGTCACCAAACAGTGTGATAATGGACAAGCATGATGTCAAAACAAACTCGAGATCTCTGTCTTTGTTTTATGTATTCTCTCTCGGCTAGTTTCTGATATACTATATTCCTAACTTGCACTTCTTCATTACATAAAGAGTGATTTGTTCCTTAAACACATCCGCTGGAATGACTGGCACAAATTTGAATTTATAGTTGTTTTTTTTTAATATATATATATGGAGTGTATAATTTGCCTAATTTGTATCTCCTGATTATCTAACTAATCAAAAAGCCATTTTTTCCCCTTTCAAACTTTCAATTGAATGACTGGCACAAATATGGTGCGATCTTTCATGATCAACAGCAAAATATATAAATACCAATTATTTCAATTAACAGTTGGATAGCAATTCATTTCTAGCTGTAGTTGAAAGAATTCTACCAACATTAGCTCTTGATACCAGAAATAAATAAAGCAAACAGATATCAGAAAAAAATGGTTAACTTTTGATCCAGCATCTACTTTTCAAATCTTTCTTTTTATAACACAATCTTTCATTGCAGTTCCAATTCCTGTGCTCCAGCAATACAGTAAAAAATATTTTTTTTCTTTTTAAGTTTTCCAAATAAAGCATTTATGACGGCTTTCTCTCACAAAAATTTATTCACAAATCTTCAATATTTAGCAACAGCTAAGTTGTGTAATCTGGACTAATTTTTCAGGAAAAAAACAGTAATTCACAATTTTTTTTTGAAGAAAAAATTACTGGATCAATGTTCATTTTCTCTGCAGAACCATGCCATTGCATAGCTACTGAGGAGTTGAAATAAACATACTAACTACATCTCATATAAAAGTAATTGATTCAACTCATTCAAGGGCCATATATGACTCCTTTAATTTCAGTAACCGTTTTCAAATATTAAAAAAAAATGAATGGTGGTCACTGTAAAGGATAAGAATTTTAACTAATACTTTTTGTTATTTCAGAAACTGATGAGAAACAAAAATTACATATACACTGTTGACCAGTAAAATTGTGACATTATGAAGAAAACCACTAAGGTCATTAAAATGATTAGCAATGCAGCATGTATGCAAATTATGTATGCCTGTATTACTGCCATTTACAGCAAGGTTTAAAAAAAAGAGAGAGAGAGAGAGAGATTAGGTTTTTCAAACTGGCACCTTGTTTCCTCGTTGTTTGACTAGAAGTGCAAGTTTCTCAAGTTGCGACATTTCATTCATGTTTAACTAACAATTAAGATTTTGTTTTCAAGTCTTTCTTTTACACCTCATTTTATCATGTACTAGCTCAGCTCAGAAGCTAATGCTGACTTTATGCAAGTTGCATAGTTTAAATTGAGATGAAAAATCATAACTGACATTACTTGTAGTAAAGACTTTTCTGTTGCTGCATTGGTATCTGCCTTGCCTAGCATAAGACACTATTAGATTAATCCTTTATAACAAAGTCATCCATATTGCCCATGCATTCACATATCGAGAGGTCGGCCAAATGCCTGCATACATTTTCTACCAGGTGCTTCTCCCCATCACATTAGAGCACAGCTCATTGATTTTGGAAGTTTTTAAATGGCATACCAATCATTCTTCAAGCAACTAAATTTTTTTAAGTGAGTTCTCTGTCTTCTGTTTAGCATCAATGTTTAACTATTGAGGTTTGCATTTGGAATCCTGTCCTAAGGGAAAACCTCATACAATGGGTGAAACCACACAAAGATACCCAAGAGAGAAGTAATCATTTCACTTAAGTAGGATGTTAATGCAGCAGCATTCTACTTAGCAGAGGGAAAGGAAATCTGTTCCGACAAAAATTCATACACATGGGCATTTCAGATAATTGAGAGAAACAGATTTTGGCCTCTATCGATGCAAAAGATTAAAAAGTGAATGTCAGACATATGGCATAGTTTTGGTAAGTGTGAACTTCTGTAATTCGGTTATCCAACTATGTCCATAACTGTAACTTTGAGTAGGAGCACGGGTGTTATAGTTAGTTATATTGGTGTATATATTCCAGCCCATAGCTGCAAGTCAAGGAGATTTAGTTTTTTAGCTAACTCACCAGCAGTGACAAAAATGATTTTGTATGTTTGCAGTCAGTTTAAGCTAAAAGCAATCTGTATGTAATCAATTTAACCTAAGGACGATAATTCATTATCACATAAAAGGTGACATTTTTGAGTGAGTGGCTGGTTGAGGCACTTAATTAGCTAGAAAGCCCACCCCCTCAATAGTTATACAATCAGAACATGAAATTTACAGAAAAATGTTTTTGCATTTGATCACAGAAGAACAGTCGTGTATTGTAACTGTGAATTATCATTATGCCAAATTGCTTAAATTTTTCGAAGTCCAACCATAGAACTGATGGCCCAAAAAAGACGGATAAAGCAACAAAACAGGCTCATGAAAATCTTCAAGTATCAAAGCCCAACAGGATATATTTCTCCATGAATGGCATATATAGACCATACAGCTGCATCATTGCTCCCCAGGGCAGGAAATATGATGTGCAGTATGGAGAAAAACGTATAATGAGATGCCATCTTGTGAGCCATAGACTGTTTGCAGAGCAGCCATTGCTTTGCCTGTCTTCAACAACAAAGCACAGAGGTCTTCGACTTCAGTGATGCATTGAACAATGATGATGAATACATGAAGGGCATGACATCTTCTCAAACAAATCTTGCTTCTGTATTATGATGGATTTGTGTGCATATATGGCATCACTACTGGGAGTGTCGGCTAAAATCTTGTCTTATGCATTGTCATTCCAGCCCAGCACCAGGAGTTATGGTAGGGGTTATAAATGGATACAAGTTCACCTTGCATGCAGTATGCATGCCTGACACACTGTCTGACACAGTGTTAAGTTACAGTGTCTGACAAAGTGTCAATTTGATTACCTCATGTGTTCAAAAGTACCCTACAGCCACCTACCAACACGAATATACACGACTATGCACTACACGCAATGCCGAGCACTTCCTCAATATGCAGTAGATCAAGACTCTGTTTTGTCCAGTGAATTAAACAGATTTTCCTTCAACAGAGTGCATCTAATCTCACATATAATGGCACAACAAAAAGCACCAATGACTTTAACAGATAAACTCTAGTCACATATGATACTCACATGGACTGGAACATCCCAAACTCTTCATGACTCCATTGCACTGCTGTATAGCAGCAGATATTGCTTATAGTGACACATTCAATGGTGATCATAGCACAAGCTGTTTGCCAACATACCTGAAATTCTTACGATTTCATCTTTGATTACCAGAAACTTTTTATCCTTATTGGTGCTGCAATTTTGACGCCAGCAAAGTAAATGCAAATTCAATAACTACACTTCAAATTTTTTAAATTTCAAAAAAAAAAAAATAAGTTACTCTTTCAAAAAGTTGAACTTACGATATCAAACAATCATGACTAAAATTTAAAAATTTGAACAATTTTGCTTTCAAAGAACATGCACAAACACTTTTTTAAACAAATTTAACAATTTAAATTAAGATGTCAAAAGGTGAAGAAACTTACTTAAAATGTAAGAACAATAATGTTTTTTCTCTTTTTCAGGAATTTCTTTTTGAAACTATAAAATTTCTTTTATGTGTTACACAGAATAAAATTCTGAAGTCACATACAAATAAAAAAAGGTATTATGATTAATTACGATTAATTTATGTATTTACTGCCTTAAAATAAAGACCGTGCTGTAATTATTTTATTAAATTTCATCTCATAAAACTAACTAGATTTGTTAGATATTTAGTAGATGTTTTCACAATTTTATAATATCCAATTTAAAGCATGTTTTCCTGATTTTATACACAACGCTATAATATTTAATGGTCCCCTAACTTCTTTATTGTGGAAAAGGTTTACAAAAATGTACAGATAAAAGCAAATTGATTAAAGAAATTAGGAAAAATTTTTTAAAAAGAACTGAAAGCTTTCAGATTTTATATTATGTTCAAAGGGATGTTTTTTTAAATTCTGTCTGTTACCTTTATTTATTAAATATCATGTTCTTTGCACTTAAACCATAAATTTCAATTCAATGGCAATATCACAACATATTTCAAAAGAACATATGTTTAAGATTTCCAATACACAGTCTTGCGTGCTGGAGATAAAAATGTTTTTCCCCCCATCTAGTGTTGCCATTGCTTGCTTTGAAATCGTTGAGTCTGTTAATCAAAAATTTGTTAAAGTTTTACAAAACATAAAATAGATAATAAAACAAATTCAAAATTTGGGCTTCCAGATGCCCATATTCAAGAGAAGACTGCATTATTCAAAATTTGATGTCTCTAGGTACTGTTGTTTTCACAATGTGAAAAACATACATACATTCATGCAGATTCTTTATTATTTGATTTTTTCAAATATAATGCAGGGTTCTAATATTTGGTGGCAACAACCTGAAAAGTGAAACGCTGTGTGTGGACAATGCAAAATGCCAAAATGAAATTAATAGCCCTTTCGGGCTAAAAATCAATCAAATCCATTAAAGTGTTAAAATTATTCAAAAATAAAAGAAAATTAATTTTGTTTACCTCTTTTTAAAACTATAAAATTTCTCTTGTGTTTTAGAGAGAATAAAGTTTTTAAGTACTATATAACACATAATAGGTCTCTGTGATTAATATCAGCATTTACTGCTTTAAATTAAGAAAAGCATAGCTAACAGTTTTATGAGACTTAATAGTTAAGTGCTTTTCATAATAAATTATCTAACTTCTTATGGATTATTGGATCATCCATACACATTTTTATCATTTTACACCTAGCATAACTCAGGATTTCATGTAACACAGTTAGCAATATTAGATTCAACCTAAATTACGCAATATTTACAAGTAACGAAGTTCATATAACTGAAATTTCACTGTTCAAACTAAATGGACATAAATTTTTCTGCCAGTATATTATCATCTAAGAAAGCATCTCTAATCGCTAATAAAATAAGAGCTGACATTTTCAACTCTATTAGAAAAAACCTGAAGTACTCTCAAATAATAAAGATGGATTCATTCAAATAAATAAAATCATTACTTAAATTATCTTCTCTCATTTAATACATCAAAATTGTAATATTGAATATTGTATATGTTTATAATAACAGTAATTCTTCCAGTTATTCTATATTTTATTACAAATATCAAAGATGATAACTGTTCATCGATTATGCTATATTTACGATTCCTGTAGCAAATTTAAAAGCAAATAATTTCTCAGTTTCAATTACTAATAATTAATTTTAATTTTCAAATTTATTCTTAAGTATTAGTTTTCAAATACATGGTTTGCTCGGTATTTCTTTTACATAGAATAAAAAATGGTATCTTCTGTTATTGTGACCAGATTCAGAAATGTATGTACGTGTCTCTGTATGCATACACATACACTGAAGTGACAAAAGTCATGGGATAGCAATATGCAAATATACAGATGGCAGTAGTATCGCGTAGAAAATGTATAAATGCGAAGTGCTTTGGCAGGGCTTTCATTTGTGTTCAAGTTATTCATGTGAAAAGGCTTTGACGTGATTATGGCCGCACGACGAGAATTAACAGACTTTGAACGCGGAATGGTAGTTGGAGCTAGATGCATGGGTCATTCCATTTCGGATATAGTTAGGGAATTCAACATTACGAGATCCACAGTGTCAAGAGTATGCCGAGAGTATCTAATTTCAGGCATAACATCCCATCATGGACAGCGCAGTGGCTGACCACCTGCACTTAACGACCGAGACCAGTGACGTCTGCGTAGAGTTGTCAATGTTCACAGACAAGCAACACTGCATCAAATAACCGCAGAAATCAATGTGGGACGTACGAGGGACGTGTCCGATAGGACAGTGCGGCGAAATTTGTCTTCCTTGGGCTACGCCAGCAGAAGACCGACTCGAGTGCCTTTACTGACAGCACAACATCGCCTGCAGCGACTCTCGTGGGCTCGTGAGCATATCGGTTGGTCTCTAAACGAATGGAAAATCGTGGCTTGGTCAGATGAGTCACGATTTCAGTTGGTAAGAGCTGATGGTAGGGTTCGAGTGTGGCGCAGACCCCACGAAGCCATGGACCCAAGTTATCAACAAGGCACTGTTCAAGCTGGTGGTGGTTCCATAATGCTCTAGGCTGTTTTTATATGGCATGCACTCAGTCCTCTGGTGCAACTGAACCGATCATTGACTGGAAATGGATACCTTCAGCTACTTGGAGATCACTTACAGCCATTCATGGACTTCACGTACTTAAACAACGATGGGATTTTTATGGATGACAATGCGCCATGTCACCGGGCCACAATTGTTCGCGATTGGTTAGAAGAACATTCTGGACAATTTCAGCAAATGATCTGGCCACCTAGATCGCCTGACATGAATCCCATCAAACATTTATGGGACATCTTCGAGAGGTCAGTTCGTGCCCAAAACCCTGCACCGTCAACACTTTCCCAATTACGGACGTCTATAGAGGCAGCATGGCTCAATATTTCTGCAGGGGACTTCCAACGACTTGTTGAGTCCATGCCACGTCGAGTTGCTGCACTTCGCCGGGCAAAATGAGGACCGACAAAATATTAGGAGGTATCCCATGACTTTTGTCACTTCAGTGTATATACATACCTACATATATACATGCATACATCAACACATACATTCATACATTTCTGAATCCGATTCTGATAACAGAAGAGTACCTAAAAAAATACTAAGGTTAGTGCCAGCATCTGATTATTCATAAAGGAACATGAATATAAATAAAAAATATGCTTCATGTAACTACCTGAAAAAATTATAAAACCTGGTTTTTAAGAAGTATAACTAGTACTGTTCTGTAATTGATCCCATATTAAAAAATGTGCATATATATGCATGTACGTCTGAATGCATGTGTTAATGTATACATGTATATATGTACATATACGTATGAATATGCATACATACATTTCTGAATCGAGTGCCAATAGCAGTACCATATAATTTAGTAACAGTAAATGAAATACTACACAATTTTAAAATTTTTAACTTTCAGATATACAATTAATCTAATGCAAATGCAAAGAAGAAAATAAATTAAAAGCTCCGTTCTTATATACAACAAATATCTTTCGGCATTCAAATATGACACAGCAATAAATTCACTAGAAAGTGAAAAACAGATTCCCTAAATTAAAATTACTTCATATTGCAATAATCACAAAAACAAAAGATAAACTTATATCTATTAATGATATTGGAGTTTTTTTATGTCAGCAATTTAACTTTTAGTAAACATGTCTCTCACTCTCAAACTGATTTAATACATCTTTCTATAGTGCAATCGACCTAAAAAAATCCTTCATTTTTGTTATACAATTTAATAGAGACTATTATATTTTTCTGACAAATATGACAACTAGCCTGCAAAAACATTTATTAATTTACAAATAGAACAAAGGGGACAAAAAATAACATATTTAGCTAGAAAATTTTTAAAACATCACACTAAGGATTATAACAAAGCATTCAGTTGATAATTCATATGATTAAAAAAATGCTAAAAAAATTAAAACAGCCTATATTAAATCTATTTGCTTTTCTATATTATGTAACAATAAACGATACAAAATACAATTAATAGTATGGAAGACTTAATGATGAAAAGCTTTTACTGTGAGTCTCTTATGTATAATACCACATCTGACTACATTTTGTACTATTTCAATCATCAGTCAGTGCTCTCTATTTTTGCACTGAAATATGAATAAATAATTAAGCAAGCATGATTTATAATATTTTGGCTGAAAGTGAAGGCTTTTACAGACTGAATGGCTTCTGCATATGCAATAATCTGGTACTTTCCTGTTATGCACCTGCCATGCTTTTTGGCATCTGTGAAAGAGAAGCCAAATGCATGCGGAGACACAATGACAGTGCCATCTAGGAACCAAACTATTTGGATATGCGTGTGTGTGTTTAATTTAACGTATTTAATTGCATATTTACAATCATAAAACTTGCCAAAATGTGCGACTGGTGCATTATGAAAATCCTCTCAAACATATTAGAATTCAATTTATTAGAATATAATTGATACACCATATAAATACCCCTCGCATCTTAAAAAAAAAGGTTGAGTTGTACTATAACAAAAATTGGTTTAATTTACTCTCATAATCTGGGGACTTCTTCCACCAATTGTTTTAATCAAGTAATAGTAGCAGTTGTTATGGTGAGGATCCACTGTACATGGATAAATGCATTTATAACAGATTTGCCTTTGTTTAGAAATTCATCCATCATAATGCCCTTTCTATGTATCATTTGGAATATATCATTAAACCTTAAATAAATACACACAGAACAAAGGAAAATTTGACCTTTCAAGATATGGTACAACTAATAAAAATAATAATTCTGATTTTTAGGGCATTTTATATCACTAGAAATCCACAACATGGAATAAAAAATGTGAGCTACTTTATGACTTGATAATTTTCCATAACAATGAAACTGATAAATATATGTCATAAATGTCCTCTGAAATTAAAGATACAAAATTATTTTAATTTGCATTGTTTTTCAAAATGGATGTTCAAATAAAGGGGAATAAATAACGTTATTTATATCATACCTGTTGCACAACTTAATTAATTGCATATAAATTTAAATGATAACTGGATTACCTGCAAAAAAATTAAAATTATAATATTTTGGATTAATTTTTAATTCTATTATCAAGATCACAGCATTGAATAGAATCTAAGCAAAGAAATACAATACATTAAAACATCTTAATTAGGTTATAATATCAGTATTAAATAATATTAGACAACTTAATAGCTGGAGTATTATTACTGAATTATGAATATGTACTCAACAGAGGAAACATGATAAAAAGCATCACAAGAAGAAGAATTATAGAAAATCTGAAAAATTGCTCAGATAATCAGAAGTTGGAACATTTCATATACGTTAACTTAAACTTTATTTAAGATTGTCAGAACTACTTCTCAATTCAAACTTGCAGTTGATACTAATGAAAGTTAGTTTAAATTAGAATTATTTAAGATAACCTGTCTTAACTATTTTTAATTAGCGACATTTTTCACCACACAGCCACACATTTACAAGAAGTCATCAATGTATCACAGTCTAAAAATAAAATAAAAATACATATATTAATAATATTACATAACTAGTTTAGAAAGTAAAAGTAGCAGATGAATTTGATATGGCAGGGAGGGAGAGAAAAAAGTAAAATTATTAACTGGAAATCACCGACTGAAAAGTTCCTCATTACATTTTGGCATTCATGCTAGAACAAAAATAGAATAATGCTTTGAACATTTTCAAAGTATATATTCAAATGGAGATCTAAACAGAATAACACTTAAAATCACTATATAAATTAAATTTTTATCATGAATCAAATGTATGTTGTGATAAATTTTCTGCATTTTCATATGGAAATTCATTAATAATGTTTTCATATGAAGAAG